>LQRL01167689.1:0-11709 GCA_001703475.1 Hydroides elegans | reverse complement strand
ATTAAACTGCTATGGTCCACAAAGTACAGATAAACAACCATAAACGTTATGATACGTATGTAGAAAATATAGAATACTCGAGAAAACACATATCTTGACACAGACCATTGGTGTATGACAAAATATAGAGAAATGTAGTCAACATTGGAAAACAATCAAAATGGTTAGCTTTTGATCTATCTATTAAAGCAATTATGCTGTTGTTTCTCAACCCAAAGGTGGTCAACTTAGTCGGCAAGGGACGCGGTATTGTTGCGTCAAAATCATTTTTGCGTGGCGATTTCGTGATCGAATACCACGGCGATTTGATCGGCGACGACACTGCCAAGACGCGCGAAAAACGCTATGGAGCGACACCGGAAGTTGGATGCTACATGTACTATTTCCGGTTCAACAACAAGTGCTATTGGTTTGTAGTTTTTTTTTCGGGATCCTTTTTAACAAGGCACCCTTTTTAGTCGTAGCTAAGTGCACGTTGTAAGTGATTTGATTTTTGAACCGATTATTCATCAACTGAAACGAATACTTAAGGCTCTAACTTTGTCGATCCGTCTCATTTGATATCGGAAAGTTAATGCACATGTATAAAAAAAAAATAGAAGAACAGCCTGTTTCGAGACAGACGCATCACATTTCAGTCCAAGAAAATACTTTCGAAAATGGTTATACAATAATTATCCAAGTCTACGACCACATGTGGCATAATTTATCATCATTTGGTTCTCCGTTTCTCTAACAGTGTTGACGCGACGGCCGAATCGGGTCGGCTGGGGCGCCTTATCAACCACAGCAAAAACGACGCTAACCTAAGTACCAAGGTGATCGGCATCAAGGGAAGGCCTCATCTCATTCTTGTGGCTGCACGTGATATCACGGTAAGTTATAATTGACCTTATGCTGTGAATGAATTTTAATGAACTATCCTTGGTTTTAGGTTAGGTTGCTGGGCTTCGGACAATCGTAGAGCCACTCAGTGGTGGAACGGGGCACCATTATCATATATAAGGATACGCAAGTTGTCTTACGATGTTTTTGTGATCACAATAGTTCCGTAGTGACAAGTCTCATTCAAGTATAAAACATATGTGTAATAGCGTGACACTTCGCAATATTTTTTAAGAAAACATGTTAAGTCTTTATAAGCGAATTTTACACGGAACCCTTAAATTACCAAATAATTGAAATTGATAAAAGATTTCTTGCATATAGTAATATAGCTTTTGAAGCATCTATGGTACATCTAAATGTTTTCGAATTTTTAAAACTCCTGTGTTTGCAGATAGGAGAAGAGCTGTTGTATGACTACGGCGACAGGAATAAGGAAGCGCTCGAGGCTCACCCATGGCTCAAATTATAACCCCCGGATCAATGCCCCCCTCCCTTATCCTTCTCGAAATACTCAACACGCAGCTTTAACTCATGGCTTAAATATCGATTTGGATTTTATGCAACACATGCACCATTACCCTATGCATGTTTGAATCTCGCCCAATATGTTTCATCGCGCTTTAAAGGCTGCGTACTGAGTTTGAATCGATGCATGCTTAGACATGAGCATAGACATGAACAGAAATATCATTGTGTTAAAGGCGAGCCTATGCTTTTTGAATCACCGTATAATCCAATGACAGCTCTACAATTGCCTCATTGCCACTGCAGCAGCTTTAAAACGTCACCTAGCGGATTTTATATCATCGATAGCATTGCTGAGTTATACAAATCGGCGAACTGTTATATGCTATCGATATGTAATGAATGCTATAATCGTGTCTGTTCTTTTTTAGAGTCAATCATCTATGATTTTTTTTCTGCATCTGATCTCATAAGCCGGTTTTAATAGTTTAAACATTTCAAAGTATAACAGAAGGCTACAAACTAATACTTATAACCAATAAGCATTATTTTCTTAATTCGTCATTTCCATCACGTTGAACATATTTAAATGTTTAGCAAATTATGTTTATGAACACAATGTTAAAAGATTGTGGAAATCGATGTTCCTTGATTTTAGGACGTTGAAACAGCAACTTAATGTTTTGAGCTTATACGAATAAGCATTTCAGGATAAAGGTTATAAACGTTGTTTGCTTGAAAATAACTATCGCATTATGTGCAAAACACTCTTTGACATTTGTGTTAAATAAAACTGAACCTCATTTTAAAAACACATTGAAAAGTTCTATGGATCAAGTCGATTTTCAATAACACATCTTCTTTCATAAAAGTAATTTGTTTGCCATATATGACTACTGATTCATATCATAACGAAAGACTACTCATTTGTAGGTAGCCTAGGTACATCATTAATTTTATTGGCCGTATGTGGTACTTGCACGATTAATTTACATGGCATGTTGGAACAATAATCATACCCCTGTGTTCTTAGGTTAAGGTCGTATTTAACCTTATAACATGTTTTGTAACCTAATGTTGTACTTAAGTTTAAATTTAATGACAATTGTGGTTAGGTTTGCATGATGAAATGAAATTAAGTGTGTATATGTGACGTTGAAAGGTTGTGTGGCTGTTTATAGGAAACATATTATTTGTATATAGGCTACATTTAATTAGGTGTTTCAAGTTAGGTTTTTCAAATTACAATTTGATTACCCCTGTCGACTAAACCTATCACATAATCACTGTTATACGTGCTTCGAAGTCTGATTTTAGATGGTTGTTTACTTAATTGTTTTTATATAAGCGAGCTATTTAAGTTAAGTTAATTTTAAATTTATTTATTATATTTGTGAATGGCTCTGTAAAAGGTGTGGTTTATTATGTTTCATCAAATGTTTTGAAATCATTTTACAAATTGCATTTTGATTTACTATATCAGCAAGCATGTACATAGTTTCCTTTCCTAATAACGTCTTACAAATATATTTAGGTATGTTATTTGATCTGTATCTACTCTCATGAACCAGTATTGCATTTGTATAAATATTCGTTATCATAAGATATTTATTGAACATGAACTGTTAAATCTATACAAACTTCTATGTATTTTGAAACATTTTATATTCAGTTATTGTGAATGCGTGGAGTCCAAATTGAAATATCATTTCCGTATGTGCATTTTATTTCGATTCAATTAAATAAGCTGAGGAGCTGTTCTAGCGGAATTCTTGAACGCATGTGAATTATGTAATGAAGCATACATTGAATATCTATAGGCCATAAGTTTTATTCTTACTACACCAAAGATCATGCAAAGTTTGCGATATTAGTTTCAACAAGATTTACATATTTTTTTGGCTTTTTAGCCCCCAGCCAACCAATTTGGCTGAGGGCTATTGCTATCCCCCATTCCGTCTGTCCGTCCGTCCGTCTGTCTGTCCGTCTGTTAACATTTGAGGTGCAGTAGTTTGTCCGCGGCATTTTGGTATGAAGCCTTTGTCCTAGGGTTCTGAAACTTCACACAGTGAAAGAATATATATTGTAAATGTGCAACGTCGAGGTTTCAGTTTGATCGACCAAAAATTGTCGAAATTACGGGGGTCTGAACTTAGACGAATTTGATAAATTTTGGGGATATTTATACAACACTTTGTCCGCGACACTTTGATATGAAGTCTTTGTCCTAGGGTTCTGAAACTTCACACAGTGAAAGAATATATATTGTAAATGTGCAACGTCGAAGTGTCAGTTTGATCGACCAAAAATTGTCGAAATTATGGGGGTCTGAACTTAGACGAATTCGAGAAATTTTGGGATATTTATACAACACTTTATCCGCGACACTTTGGTATGAAGCCTTTGTCCTAGGGTTCTGAAACTTCACACAGTGAAAGAATATATATTGTAAATGTGCAACGTCGAAGTTTCAGTTTGATCGACCAAAAATTGTCGAAATTATGGGGGTCTGAACTTAGACGAATTCGAGAAATTTTGGGATATTTTTACAGCAGAGAATGATTACGCGATTATTGTGACGTTGTGAGGACTACGTTGTGTGGACGAATATGTAAGGGCAATATAAGGAGAAAGATGTGAGAAAGACGTTGTGAATAAGCCGTTGTGAGAAAGACATAGTGAGAAAAACGGTATGAGAAAGGCGTTGAGAGAAAGACGTTGTGAGAAAGATATTTCTTTTGACCTGCTTCTTTTAATCGACAATTATTCGTGATAAAGAATGTTTTCATAGGCTGGGGGTTTTGCATCTCTGATGCCTATGTTCTTAAACAAGTTAAACGCTGATTGTTGTAAGCGGTCAGCATTTGAACAATCTAATTCGTGAATTTCATTTAAGGCCTAAAGATACCGATTATAGAAATGTCGTGTGTCAGAGAAATTATAACATGTAATCGTTTGGAAATTTTAGACATTTATATTTATGGTATTTAACGTTGTATGTGACATATATTTGTACATGTAAATATTTTAATGATCAGTGTACATTTTAATACTTTTGTATATAAAATTGAATAAAGGAAATTAAAAATAAATATTTTGTTTTTAATTTGTTGAGTTATCCAAATATAAAGGTAGTCGTTCATTTGTTGATCAACTTATCTCAAGATGATCTAAATAAATAGAATAGAGGCGATATAAAAATGGATTGATAAGCCTTTATAAGGAGAAAGCATATCACTGAAAAGACGATATTAAAATGTAAGAAAATGATTTGTTTCAAACACCAAAAATAAAGCCCTTTTTACAATTTTCTTACTTTTTATTTTTCTTTATACTTGACTAATAAGCCACATTGTTTTGAACAAATCAAATGACTTAACTCTTACACGTAATCATTTCAATTTTGTAAAATTACGAAATAAGCAACTACACACAGGAAAGAAACTTAAAATCACTTAAATTATTAAATATTATAAACCCATTGGACAAGAGCAACAGAAACAACATACTTCTCACATTTATAATGTTGTTCGACATCTCCGTACATGAAACAATCGACGCAATTTAGCGGGATGGTGTTGAAAAATTGTAGAAAATGAGTTTGCTATGTCAATAAAAGTGTATCGTCTGATATTGTGATCGTCTTATTATTTTAAAGTATACCTGGATTTATATATTTTCGTTTACTTTTGTTTCCAAAACAATGGCACTCCGCATTAGAACCTCAATAAGTAATTTTAATTTACTCACGAACATTTTACACACATGTTCACAACACACACATAAAAAAATATTGAATTGAAAATGAATAATGTATCATCTATACAATGGAAAAATTAGAACATCACAAAGACTATTTCTCAAAAGACAATATACTTCGAGCTGATCAAATTTAAGAAATGAAACAATAACAGAAAATCGATATTCAATACATTAAGTTAATTTTACAAACAGATGTTGTTGATATGACCACGCGGACAACAGTATCTTTATATTAACTTTCAGAAACTTGCACTTCGATGTTAGCCTTTTCTTTATACAGAAGCTCTAATAACTAAATCGACAAATAATTTAAGAATTGCATACAAATACTCGTTATGTTCAAACATTTGCGAATAAATTGTTTTGAACAACATATAGTTTAGTTAGAAAATTATTTTTGTTTCATTTTTCCGTAATATGTTTTATAAAACAGAAGAGCCACTTTCGAAAAAAAACTGATATTTGTACACTTCCTCTTCAAATTATTTATCACACTTATTTTCCCTTTCACTTACAAACATTGCCATTTCATTGATACATGGTACCAAACTGAGCACTTAGTATTTGTTTAAATAATACATGAGTTGATGAGATTTTAATAAAGTATGGTTGATGGAATGAAGTGGTTAGCACGTGGTATGAAATAATGATGAATGAGCGATAATACGACACGAATGATGACCAAGGTAGCAAATTATACGGTAAAATGATAATACGGTATAAGTAAAATGATACGTAAATTGTATACCTTATAAGTTATCTTTTGGCAACTTGGGTTGATTCAAATAGCATTTGAGTATTACGTAACACCCGTTGATAACGGATTATTGCAAATTATTAATGATTACCTGTGAGTAGTCAACACATGTATGTGACGTTTTCAACACTCTTTTTTGTGTGAATGTGTGTGTTTTTTTTTTGCTATTTTTGCCATTTGAAAAAAAATATTAGAGGAGAGGTGGAATGGAGGGCGCTTTTGTAGGCGACTACCCTTATTCGCTACCCTAGCTCATCATTTACATGTCGCAAACAAAACACCATGTAATGAAATGAGGGATGAATCACACAAACACAGCACAGTGAAAACCGGCTACACGATTCGGCGCACTTCGAAGAAGCGCTTCAAGTAATAGATCTGTCCCAATGTCATGGCAACAAGAACGAGCGCCTCAAAGAACGACCAGAGCACCACGCGCGAGTTCGTGTTGTCGTTGACTGAAAATCAAAATCAAAATAAATATTGAATTCGTGAACAAATAATAATGGGTTCTACTACATTTAAATTGTCGATGTAGTATACAATTAATGTCAAAACGAAAGTCAATCTTAGGTAAACTTTCAGTGTTACTTAAATTCAAACTCAAGAAATTCATCATGACCATAATTTAATCTTAATGTTTTATATCGTAATTATTTCGTCAATAAAGTAAACGTTTTCCAGATGTCAATATAATCGTTAATTTGATCAAATTATGTATCTTAATTTAAATAACAGCACCTGCATGCTATAACATATTATGTGCTTACCTTCTTAAAACATTTTTTGTTGAATCTATATTCATTTTTTAATCGATATGCACAATAAATGTATATCAATATTGAAACAACATTGATAGACATCAACAGGGCTCAAGTTGAATTTAGAATTTCAATGCGACCATGATACCCCTCCCCTGTACCCTCGGACAAAGCAAGTATAAGATCATCGGCACTTTTAACGGAAAGACGATGAACATTTGACCTAGATCAAAAAAGAAATCGAATCATATCCATTTTATAAAGGCTATCTGGGATAAAAGCAATAGGGCTCTGACGCCCGACTAGGGTCCTGACTGTACCCTCCCCCACTAACTGCTGTTGTCATATCAAGACTGTCAGGGTTATAAACAAGAGGGCTCTGGCACCCGACTATATATCAGACCATCTGGGCCATTCTGGGGTCCCAATTGTACCCTCTCCCACTTACTGCTGTTGTGAAGATGATGAACATTTAACTTTTTCTAAATATAGTTTCCAACATAGTCATCATATCAAGCCCTTTAATGCAATAGGTCTGGGTCCAAGGCATGTATCCTCCCCCACTTACTGCTGTTGTGAACCTTCATGCGCGTGAGCATGTAGTCATTTTCATCATCAATGTCATCCATTTTGCTTCGGAGATCCTTGAGCAGCTGCGTTACCTTGGTTTCCGCTACAAACAACCCAAAAGGCAATGCCAAAAACACCTCATGAGAAATGAGAAAACTAACCCGAAGAATTCAAGAAAAATTAGCACTAAATATAGGACAAAAACGTGTGCAGGCTAAGAATGGTTAGTATTAGAAAGTTAGGATAGAACAACCAAAAAAGCGCTCTGAAGACAAAAGCACGAAAAGCAACAATGTACCACGAAAAGTTCATGTCATGTTAGAATCAAAGAGCGAGAAAAGAATGAGAGGTTAAAATTAAAACTATGATCTATTGCTGAAATGCACTTTTTTACATATAAAATGCAAATTAGAGCATGGATTCAAACACATGTTAGAAATACACTTAAAACATGGTTCATTAGATAAACCTCACACCAATTATATTATGAAATGCATGAAGCAATATAAGATGGGTATTAGTAACGTTCTAAAGATTAAAGAGGTCTGTAAGAGAACAAGTTTCAGCGAAGGTATTTTAAAGACAGCAAGAAAAGGATTTAAAAGCTATTGATACAGCTTCCAGCAGCTTTCAAGCAAACATTTGACCAAGCCAGAAGAGTAAAACGTGTCGGCAGCAAACACATGAGATAAGTTTTTTAACGCATTTATAAAATTAACCTATAACCATTCGAACCGTCCGTGCATCCCAGAGAAACAATTCATAAGGGCGTTTTGAGTTTCACTCGATATTGACACATATAATACCCCTGATCGCTTGTGAAGCAACCCTTAAGACTACGATCCAATTTGAGCCCTGCTGTACTGCTTTGGACATCCTATATGTTTCAACTCACTGGCACGGTGAATGCGTTCCCTGACTTCCATGTATTCCTGTTCGTGTTTGACACCAGTCAACGACTGACTCAATTCATTTATCATCTCCTCTAGCTTGTTCTGATGAGCTGTCAATGTAACACGAGATATTTGTTAAAATAAATGCTGCGAAAATCATAATACTAGAAGAATAAAGTTAGAATTCCATTGAGAAAGAAAATGAAAGGATTTAAGATAACCAAATAATCGCAGGCGATACAAGTTTCCATAAGTTCGATATCTAATATCAATACATGATAGATACATAATATGTGTACTATGTATGATATGAAATAAGATATATTATTTTTATTCATCGTGAAATCTTTTCCAATTATATCCAATCGTAAAGTAGACGCCTGCAAACACTGGGTTGTCATATAACTCCTTTGCATTAAGTTATGTACAAGGCAGCTAAGATTAAAAGATAAATAGCAGTTTCCTTAAATGTTCATACTTATAGAATTTATTATGACAAACAAACATATTCACTGTTCTATACAAGCACTTTCGACACATATATGATTAGAGATCCGATTTTGCATAGCATTAATGAATCCAACGTTAACTTTACCAAAAGTTATTGCTATTAAAATTCATGAAAAAAATGTTAATGAGTAAAAGCAAGGGTGCAGAAATAATAAATATATAGAATAAATACAATTATAATGTGAAATTAAACAGTGTTCAAACTTTGTGCTATAACTAAAGAAGACAAATATTTATTCTAACTGAACATTAATCACGATAGCAGTCCTCAAAAAATACCGGTATTATATATTGAATTTAAGCGTTTAATTAGACTTAAATGAATACCATTGTTACACCAAGAGCTGTGTGCGTTACAGACAGGTTTTTCTTTGTATCAAATTAAAAGTTTTATTAAAACTTTAATATCTGCGTTGAGAACGCCATTTTTGACAACACCGATAAGAAATCATTAAGTTAAATTGAAACTATTTTCTTTCAATTGAGTATTGCAGAGAAAAATAAGACGCTCACCATCTCCTTCCCCCTCGCCTTCAACACCTGTCTTGGGTTTGTCTCCGATATCCATGCTGAACATCACGATTTTTGGTGTCATCGTAGACATTTTGTTGCCGAAGCAATATTTATACATGCCATCCATATGTGCCGCAAAAGTATATTTTCCATTGGATTCTCTTTCACCCTGGTAAATGTTTTTCCCATCTGGACCAGTAATCTACAAGTGTGCAAAAGTGTAATTAGAACGACGGATGTATGTTTTTTTACAAGGGCAGCTATATGTATATTTATTTGGATATGGAAAAAGAAGTTCAAATTTTAAAACTTCTCCTTTATATTCAGAAGTTCTCAAGAAGTTAATTTATATACACGTACATATACGAGGTCGAGCAGGTGTTCATAATCATTTATTTACAGATTTAAAAATATGGATAAGAAATCGCATAAGACGATTGTTTTCGAGTGAAATCAACAATTAAGCTACAAATTACAGTACATAAATATACATTGTTTAAATACTTATTTATCATTATGGGAATTTAATCGCCCCAGTTGATAACCAATCAATGATCAGTACACGTACCGTACGAATATATGTGCATTATTTGGTTAAATATGCCGGTGTGGTTGTTTGGATGTCAAGATTCAACGAACTGGACAAATTAATAAATATAAATTTAGGTCAGAGCGTTTGTCATAATGTTAAGATGGTGCCTTATGTTTGTGTATTTACAAAGATACATAAAACTTACTGAAACGTCGATATCAAGAAAGCCGCCTTCTGCAACTTCAAACATTATACTCATTTTTGTCCCTGAAACAACTTTATCATAAAAACACTCCTCCGCATGAGCGTCAATGCTTATGAAATATCCATTTATTATATCCAGATTGCATATTATAAGTAAACATGCAGTAATAAGTGCCACTACATCCATAATTTCAGGTTTTTCTTGTCACAACAAAAAGTTTACATGCCACGTCCGATTAGATAAACTCGCAAGATGGCACTTTGTTGACCAAATACCATAACGGGGTGCAATATATGTGTGTTTAATTTGTACGTTTCAGCTCAAATGTTAATTAAAGGCAAATCAAAGCATAAAAAGATAGTCATCGTTGCTAAAATGTTTAATATCACTAAATAAAATAAATTTTTTGAACAAATAATAAGGTCAATACAAATCACGCGAATTTAAAGAGAGTCGCACTCATTATACAAGTATGGTAATTTTACCAAAACACAAACATCGAATCCAAACCGGAAGTAAAAGAGATAGAAGTCATCTTGTGAGACCTGTGAAAGAATGAACGATTCATTAACATGGATCAGTCTTCACAGGTACGACAAAAACGACTAAATTTATATTGATTAAATGCCATGTATATCTATTCATAATTTATGGAAGTAAGAATGAGTTTCGTGCCCTATTTCTGTAAAAATAATAGATTGAAATATTCTGTGGCCATAAAAACCTGTCAACGTGTTTTCATTTGAGGGCATGACATTTGTTGTAACCCATTCTTTTGATACTCTGTTTGTGTGACAGTTTAAACAACTTATAAGGTTTGTTTATTTGAAAATACATCAATGTGGTTGGCTATAGCAACACATTTTACAATTGATATGTTCTTCAGAATTTAGACTAGAAATGTTTTAGAAATTTAAATTGTTATGAACGGAGGCTAAACTAGACTAAAGGGCTAAACACTATTTGTGGTTAAGGTATTTTTTCATGAGAAAATTTCCTTTTTTATATATACTGCAAGGTCATTAACGAGGGGTGCACTGGGATTCGCGATAAATATGTGACACGAATAAAACATTTCTTTAATTTATTACGAGCCTCTTTGGGGGGAGGGGTGCTACAACTTGTATACAATATATGCGTATCGTACGATAATTAGATAATTTTCAAAGTACATATTTTACCATTTTTGTTATGCGTTCATACTTTCAAAATAGATGGTTATCAAACATATTAATGATTTTTTGAAAATATAAACACAAAATGTTGAATGAAAGGTGATAACTGTCAACTTTTTAATTGATATCATTACCGTATACATCGTATAGTCCTCCCCCTCGTTTACACGGACGGTGATACTATGAACTGGCAAACTTTACAACTTTAAAATGACAAAAAAAAACTATTTAAACGAAGTTTCTTTCACCATATCCTCAGCCACCTCTTTTTAACAATTTTTAGCCTATGGATTTACTATCGGCTGCTCTAAACGAATCAGGAGTAACTGAAGAATTTGAAGAATTCGATACGTCAGGTAATTTCATTTGACAACTAAGTTATGGGTAAGATTTTCATCAAAAAGTTTTTAATTTTCAACTTTTTATTAAGGCATAGTTAATACGAATAATTATACACACTAAGTAACTTGTCAGAATTGAGAAAATTTCCAAAGAGGGACATATAGTTTGCTTTTGTCCAAATTTTCATGTAGTAAAGGATGTAATACCAAAATGTTTGGTCCCGTAGCTAAATCGATATTTATTAGGCCCCAACCCCAAAGTTGGGGGCCTATAGAGTTGGGGTGTCCGTCCGTCTGTCCGTCCGTCCGTCCGTCTGTCTGTCTGTCTGTCTGTCTG
>LQRL01167661.1:6543-22853 GCA_001703475.1 Hydroides elegans | reverse complement strand
TATACTTCTCATCTACAAGATATTTTCCGAAAACTGTTTATCGGTTTTCAAATATCTGTGGATGTGAAGTGATACAGATTTGAACCTCATTCGTGTCGTGCACCCATCCCTGCCATCCCCTCAGTCCTTCATAAATAGGAAGTGACGTCATGTCGTTGCTAGGGACCTAGGGTCAAGGGTCAAATAGGGACACAGGAGGACAAGGGACGTAGTGTCCTCCGTTCCGTTCCGTAAAACTTTGGTTTTTAAGTCTCGTTCGATGTGATCTCTCTCGATATATTACGCGAATACCGGTATCAACGATACCGTAAGGCAGAATGAGGTTCAAATCTGTATCACTTCACATCCACAGATATTTGAAAACCGATAAACAGTTTTCGGAAAATATCAATTGCTGTTATTGGACTCATACATATGTATTAAAAATTCTAGACCATTGGTTGAAAATGATGATATTTCAATACATAAAGCGACATATCAGGTTCAAAACTTGATCTTAAGAGTCTTACAGTCATATATCGATATATAATATTGTAATTAATCACGTGAACATAATACATAATTGAACAGATTCGGCACTGTAATATTTGATAAACCTTTTACGTATACATGCAACAACGATAAAACAACGTTTTTATACTCGGTTGTTACCTGCAGTACCATATATCTAGGCTGCAAAGTCTGAGAGGTATACCAACACGTTCAACCTTGAATTTGCATATAATATTAAAATTAGGACTATTTTACATCAGTTTATTTAATCTATCATTTCCTGATCTGATGAACCTAAACGGAAGTCTCAATTTGTGTAGTTCTTCTTCCATTGTCACTATTGTCCGTCTTCTCACATAACTGTACCAACATGCGTTTCCGATAGCGTTTGTTGAAAGACGTGTAAACAATGACGTTGATGCTAGAGTTTAAAACAAGCAGTGATCGTGAAGCGAAGAAAAGTACCTTGTCACCAATATCACCGACCACGTTTAGAAGAAAGAGGGAGAATTGAATCAAATAACAAGTGTTACAAATAAGAAATATCATCAGGATGATAACGAGGATTTTTGTAATGTCTCTGTTCATCTGTTGATTTCGGTTGATGTTCTGTGTTGCATTGTGGGTATGCAAATGTTTTATTATCTTGAACGTAATGAACGCCAGAGAGCATAGCGGTATAACGTAATGAATAACGGCTGTAAATCCCAAAACGTATATGTCCTTAGCAATGTTGCTAATACTTCCCGACTCGAAACATGTTTCGTTCGTGTCAGCGTTCTTGGTTTCTTTAACCGGTTGAACCACGAACCAAAACGATTCGACAATCGCGATAATCACCAATGCGATTGCACAAACACGTTTAACTTTTGTGAGTGTGAACGTGTTGTTAAAATGCAAAGGTTTACAAACGGCCACAAAGCGTATGATTCCCAGGAACACCGTAATCCAAACCGACGTCAAATGAGACATGTACATCAGGGGGTCGCACGGGTAATAAAAGAACGCTTGTCTTTTGCATCTGTAAAATCGCGAGTATGTTGCGTCAGTACATTGCAAAAGTGCATCTGTACCCATACACGATGCGAAAAAGAGTAAGAATGTCGTATCCGCAACGGCTAGACATTGGAATAAAAATGTGGTGGCTGTTTTGGTTTTCTCTTTCTGAAATCCTATGAATGCGATTACATTTCCAACACAGCCTAGTCCACATACGATGATTATTATGCCGTACCATGGTTTTGCGAATTCACATACTTTATACACTTCGCTCTGATACATTTTCTTTTTTTTTTTACAGTCGTTTTGATTATCCTACATTTCATACAAACTATTTTACTGCTTTGGGTTGTTATTATCTTTTAGATTAACATGAAAATTCAGCCACACTTCCCTTATTTATACAATGTGATCGTCAACATATTTGTAACGTTAGTGAGTTGAGTTAGAGTGCCATTCAAGTTCGAAACATTATGTTTGACTACAAAAAGAAAACAAAAACGGCTTCGGAAAATGTTTAATTTTCAGCAACTATGTGAGCCTTTTAAAAACGCGTACAAAAACCACCCTTAAAAATGTTTGAGTAATTATCATGGGACGGCTGTTGGGATGCGAGCATATGATTTATAATGATATATGATTTATAATGATATATTATTCGCCTTTTAATACAAAAACAGTTTTGTTTTGATAATTATACATATTTTGAAATCATATGGCTAAATAACCCGAAAGTCTTTATTTCCATAAATATCATGAAATTCATTGCACAGCTGCAGCTACCCTTCGGGGAACAATTTAAGTAATGATTACACGAGCCGAACTTTCTCTTTCGCTTTCAAATTAATTTGAAAATCCAAAAATTTATTCCTAAAGCACAAGTTCATTATATGTTCTTTCATATGCCCCAGGTGCCGGGTGGCATTCCGATTGAGGTTTCTAGTCAAGAAAATCCATGTTTTAAGGTTTTTTAAGTCTTACGCTGTGCCTTATTTATAAACCCATGCTAACAAAACAAACACACAAAGCATATAAAAAAAACTTCATGCTTTCAAAAATCATTGCCCCTCGGGAGACCGCCCGGAAGGACCCTCAGGCTTCGCCTTCGGGGCCATAATCCCCGTATTTTCGTGAAAGCAGGTAGCATTATTACAGTACTCAAGCCGCCGACAAACAGACAGACAAACGTACGGACATCCTAAATTGTCTTATATTCCCTGTCAACGTATAAAAACTCGAAATTATTTTGAAAGCTCAATTATCTAGTCTTATTGACAGAATATCGTAATCCTCTACTTCGCTCTACCGTGGAGCCGAACTAATTATACTGTCCCATGACTTGTTTGGTGATAATTTTTTAAAACTTAATTTCTATAAATAAAAGATAGTTAAATCATTTTATTTCAAAAATTAATATTTCAATAGTATTTGCCATCGACAAAAAAAAAGATCGGTCGGCTAAATTCTTAGGCACATGAAGGGACAGACGAATGAAAATAAATATACTTATTGCATGCTTGCTTAAAATTCTTTTGTATTTAACAGTGCAAAATATCAGATATTGCACTGTTTTGAATGACTGATTGAATACTCTTGACACCATCGAGTAATGGGATTAAAATGCTTAATGCGATTATTAAATGCCAACTTTTATCATAAAATCGCCCCCTTTTTCTGGCGCTGACTTTAGGGTCTGGCCGCATTAGAAATAATCCAATCTTTTTCAAAAATCAAAAAAAAAATCATGTCTTTCAATTTAATCTTTATTGAAAACCCAAAAACACTCGTTGTGTTTTAAAAGCTAGTTCCAATAAAAAATACATTGAAAAACGGTCAGCGGCAAATTGCAAGTACTAACTTCAAATGCGGCCAGGACCTAAAAGTGTAAATTTTGAACGTTTTTTAGTGATAATATAATTACTACAATATCGATTGCTTTCTAATAATTATGATATCCGTAATGTGATGCTGCTAGTTTTATTATTTAAATATATCCATGGTTATATTTATCCGTAATATCTTTTTTTAAATATTGGATATGATTTTCATAATATGTTTTTTCTTGGCAAATACATGGCATTTTACAATATATCATCATATAGAAACTATGTTCTTTTAAAGCTATGAATTATAAATAGATGTGTTCACTGTTAAAGCAGCTGGTAAAATGACCGAAATTCTACCCATTTATTTATCTAAGTAAGATTATAATAATTCAATTACAATCCTTTCGACAATAGAATTGGAATTACAGACCGTCGCAGATTAGGGGAATTTTAAGCAATCTTACAATAAGTAGGATATTTAATTTCACTCATTAGTACTCGACATTTACACTCTCGACTCCGTCTCGAGTGCTAAATATCTCATACTGCATTCGTGAAATTAAATATCCAATACATAATACAGATAAATATTTTTATTCAGAAAAAGCTTTTATAACTCAACATATCATAGGATATTTCGTGAATTACAAAACTACATCCACAATTTGGCTCCTGACATTTTGTATAAATCTTTCATATTGGACGAAGACTAAATTTAACGCTACAGTCTGTACACAGTTAACATATATAAGGTTAATCTCATTTATATTTACATAAAACATGTTTGTATTTTGAAAATATACAGATATCACAGATAAGATTATAATGACACATGGGCATAAATTTTATAAAACCTGATCCTAGCGCGATTGCTTTTACACAGTTGAGCAATACTAAATATTGTGTTGTCTACATATACATGATTCTGAAAATATATTATAATGCATGGTCAATCAAACTACAAATCATTTGTAGTTAAATAATTTCTAAAACACACAAAGTACTGTCGCTTAAATCAACGTCCAATGGATATACGTCCAATTTTTTTAATCTACAATCGATTAATTATGATGAATAGTGACATTAAATTGCATATCCTATGTCTGGATTCCTATGCTATTAAGACTCTTACTTTGGCTGGATATTTAATTAAGCTAATTACGTCTTATTATATGAGACTATATCACTTTTTAAAAATCCACTGGCTGAATAAGCAAATTATAATTAATGTATTTTAATAAAATCATTGAATCTGGATCGACTTCTTTCATTAGTATCATTATACAGGGCAATTCCTACAGTTTTTAAGCGAATTTCTGCTGAAATATCTTAGCAATCCTATCGGCCTGAGACGAATCGGGTCGAGGTCGCGACCGAGCCGAAACCGCTGCGGCTGCCTTAGGCTGAAAGTTGGCTGCAGCCGAAAGGTTCTCGAGCACTTTGCGTTTTGCATCCGCCTTCTCCTTTTCCTTTGGGAAATAAATACTTAAATAAATAGCTAATCAAATACAATTTGGTTGCCGATTTAATTGTTATCATAATATTTCTTCTTTCGATAAAGCAGTTTTGTTTTAATTGCAGCTGGCAGTTTTATTTTCGGTCAGAAAGAATACAAGAGCCTTTTTCATTAATAATATCATAAGATATATTCGATTGTTGCGTTTTCTGCAATTATGTTATATTAATAGAAGGGAAACGAATTCAGCACATACATTTTAATGTACATACCAATTCCGTGTTGATCTTGGTGGTATTTGTGGCTATTCGCAGCGCTTTCATGGTGCTTGCCAAGTCTTTGGTGGGCGGGAAGAAATTTGGTACTCCAGAGGAGCTGCAAAGATTATAATAGTTAAATAAACCTTTGTTATTCAATAAATAGTCACTGTTTGTCATACATGATACGACAGTCATGTTGACTTAAAACATCGCAGTCAAAGTTCATGCATAACTAGACACCTTTGTAATTAAAACGCTAATAAAATTGATCATCACATTAAGCCAATCGTTGTTTCCTCGATTCTTAAGACTTCAACGAATCGTTAGTAATATTTTACAGCCAATACCATGCAACACATGACGTTTGGGTCTGGTGCAAGAAATCGCCCTAAATACATGTACTTGATAAGCTTTTTATTTACATGTAAATTATGAAAGAATCAACAATAGCTCAAATACTTACAAATTGCTGGTGGCCATTGAGCCTAACTTAAAGTTTTAACCATGAGAAATTGAAATAGCATACCTATTCCAACGAGCAGCACCTTGCTCCTTATACACAGCCGGCACCACCGTGGTTAACAGCATATCCCCGCAACCCCTCTTCTCATCCGAGTCCTCTCTCGGCGTATTCGCCACATCGGATTCCAGTAAATCACGTGATACATCACTCTGCATGACATCGCCATTATTATTTCCATTTCGATTTTTAACCGAACTTCGATCCGAACGCGAACCACTCGTCGCCCCTGATATATCATGCACCGATAATGGGGCACTCGCTGAGGATTTCACACTTTCGATTTCTATATGTTCTTCTATTTCCAAATCGTCAGTCACGTGACGTTGTGATCCATGTGTCTGAGATCCGGGGGATCCGATGGATGCGTTTGTGCGGACGAGGCGTTCGAATTCATCTTGGTCCGGTTCTGATTGGTCTAAGGCATGGTTGCTTGGCAACGAGGTATTGGCGGGAGACTGAAGGTGGTGGTGAGGGTCGGCGCTGTATTGGGAGTCGCCAGGCGCCGAATCCTTTTGGGTGAAAATAAATAAATCATTTTTCGTTTCATTTTATCTGTTATCTCTCAATATTAAACAAAAGACAAATGACAATCCAGTCAAACGCGTACTTAAATTATCTTCATTTCCAAAGTCCTCACGTAAGCCTGTTATCCCTTGAACATTTAAGATTATTAATGCAAGAAAACATACACAATATAAAAGGTGAGAGAATCTACTTTGTCATTGCTCTCAGTAAAATAAACACATCCTTTGATATAAATATTGATTTCACAAGGTGTTCCCCAAATGCATGACGAAATTTGAACATTGACTCTATGGTTTTGACCATTTTCAAATACCTCTCATCTTTGAAAGTTCCAAAAATCATATCTCTCCATAATTGAAAAAAATACTAACCTGCGACTGCACATGCTCGCTGTTGTTAGAGCGCAGTGTGTCTCTTTCGCTGCCGTTGCCACTCTCCTCTTCGTCAAAATCGAAACCCTCGGCAACATCAAGCAGCGACCTTTTCATGTTGGTAAATAGTGCAAAGATTTTTAACACCAAACTCAAATAGAATTTATATACAAGTAGTTTTTTAATGTGAACTGAAAATCAAGATTCATCCAGTGTAAAGTTCGCTTTTACATTAGGATTCACATACACATATGTGATTTGAATATTTTTAAAATGGCTCTATAATTTATTCCGCGGAGTAGAATTGGCGCGCTACTAATTCTTTAAAAAACTTTGATGACACATTACTAACCTCGAATCCTTGTTCCACTGTATATTAATCGTCTTTTGCGTCATCAACATGGGATTCGTCTGTTTCAACCCTTCACTCTCACTCGAAGACGATTTCTCCCCTGCAGCACCACCTTCGGTATTTTCCGTAACATGTTCGGCGAAATTCGGCTTTCTTCGGCTAAACTCGGCTTCCGACGAATCCGTCGAGAAATTTCCATCGCCCACACCGTGCCGATGCTGCAGATATTCCCTTCGGTATTCTCCGGCTTTTCTCGCCGCCGATTGCCTCGAACCCGAAACTGTTCTACCGCCGTGCGATGTACGCGATACGGGCGTATGAGCGGTTGGATTTTCTTTGGCTAATTGTTCCAATAAATCGTGCGATGTTTCTTGTGTGCCCTTCAACGTAGACGTATCTTGCTCGGCATCCGATGAATTCTGTTCATCTTCGTATTCTTCAAGGTCAAGGTCACTTCGTCTCTGATCACGTGGCGACTCCACGCCACCACTTCCGCTTTCATCAGAAACTCCTCTATTTTGAGGAGCCGAGAAATCTTGAAGTAGCTTGTCGACGTCACCCCCTTGGTGATCGCTATTGATCGTGTCGTAGAGTTCATCGACCTTTGTGTGACTAACGTTGCCAGGGCCACTGAACCAGCTGTCTTGCTCCTCTAGAACGCTGTGATTATGACCTAAATAAAATATAATTAACTTGATACAAAATGTAGATGAAGAAAAAAATCGCAAGTATCTTATTTAAAAGCAAGGCGGAATAATGACACTATTTGTAAATATTTATAGGTCTAGATATTTCTTAACAAATGTTTAGCTATTTGTTATTGTCACTTACATTAATGTCATGAAAAGCAAAATTGTCTTAATTTGTTAATTTAAGATATACACTGTTCATAACGTGCCAACATATTTCTAAGCAAACACAAACATGTGCTCCTAGGTGAGCTATATTCGAGGAGCGTGCATTGCATCTCGTCGGAATGAAGATACGAGCTGCAATGCTGTATCTATAAAAACAAATACTAAAATATCAATGTTGAGAAAAAGATTATTACCTGCTTGCTTCATGCCCTGTGACAACTGTTGCGCCGCGGGATGCTGTTGATTATGCCTTAATTGGTTTTCATGCAAAGACGCATAGTTGGCGAAATTGGCCGAAGACACATCATTCAACGGTTTCGCTACAATCACTTGGCCTTCATCGTCGTCGTCGTTTTCGTCATTGTCGTCATCGTATTGTTGCCAACCAACGTTGCCATCGCCTTGAATTTCGAGCAGAGCTTCTGTATATTCTATTGCGTTTTTGTTTTGATTATTGCATGTGTGGTACGAATATTCAAACTTGTTTTTAGCATATTACTGCCTTTAAAGTTCAAAACGCAAATGGGATTTGTTTATTCATCATTCATTACCCTTGAATAACCTATTCATATCAGACAGAAGCTCGTGGCATTCTTTCACATTTTACCAAGTTTAGAAATAGACTACGGATCTGGACTGTAAACTATACAGTACTTAGCATATCAATAATTTTCTCAAAATCAAAGCGTACCGTATGTCAAAGTGTTATTGACCACATAATAAATTCTCCTTACCTAAACCTTGCCAATCCGGAGAAGCCTCTCCATTCTCCTCTACTTCTTCCTCAATATCCACAGCTTTCTCACTACTCGCGTTCGGCGTGTCCGTGTTCGTATTCGACTCAAAGCCCTGATAATGCGAATAATTGGGCAACTCATCCGACATTTGCGGCGATCTTTCGTCGAATCGCACATGTGCATGCCCACGTGGTCGAACCGGATGTGACGTCATATGGTCGCCGCCATCTTGGATTTGTGAATTTGCTGAGTCATCATGGCGAAGTTGAGCGTGAATATGTGAGCTGCTATCTCGATGGGAGGATGGTTGTTGGTGGGAATAGGTAGGCATATCATTACGGTTCCCCACTGTATCTTTGGAGTGACCGATTTGTGCCGTAGCGGTGTTTATATTGGCAATCAACTGATCGGCTGTGTGCAGGATGCCCTGTGCATTTCGAAGGGTTTGACTGTATGTGGAGCTATCGTTCTCAGGACGGCGATATTCTGCGTTTACGAATTGGTCATTATCTAAATCCCCTGGATGTTGATACTGAGTGTCTACCTCTTGCTGTGGATAATTCCCGGCTCCATATGATGGTTCTGGCACTCTCTGATCATACGTTTGAGCAGAGTTTTGATACGGTTCTTGGTTGAAAGATGGTACGGGCTGAGAGGCGGAGAACTGTGTGTCAGCAGGGTGCTGCTGGCGTGGTGAGGTTTCGTTGTCATATGGGAAGGTGACGTTTAAACGTTGTTTCAAGGTGCACGTGATTTTATCCAGATCGTCCATTTGATTTCTGTAAATACAATACATAAGTTTTAAAACAATGTTTTTAATACGAAATTCTGCGTTATTTCGAATTTACGTTGAAATGGAACCATTAAAGCTAAGGGAAAGAATCATGAAATATATAGTCAGAACACTCGGACATCCATCTCCAAAAACTCCTATCTATCGAGTAAGAACATATATTTTCTTGAATGGATTTGTCAATGTCATCAACATTGTTTTACATTGACGAAACAGCTAACATGATATTCAACTTGTATCAACCCCCGTTAGACAATGTGTAATACTCACCTTAGCGTATTAAACAGCAAGGATCGTGACGCAGCACTCGGATCAGTAACTCCAGTCTGACTCATGTGGTTATTCAGTTGCTCGTGATGCCGCTTGACACTCGCATAGTGCTCGTTATAATGCGGCAGCTCTTGATTGGGCGGCTGAGAGGCTGGTTGTGAGGTTGGTTGATTGAGTGGTTGAGAGGGTGGTTGATTGAGTGGTTGAGTGGGTGGTTGAGAGGGTGCTTGTTGTTGAGAGGGACGGTGTGTGGCTAGATGGGTGGTGAGTTGAGCGGTGTTGCGGAGGAACTGGGTAAAGCGCTCGCTCGATCCTTCGATTGGCTGTATGAGAAAAACCAGAACATATATTTTATTTATCTATATGGACACATAAAAGAAAATGTTTTAACGAGAATTGTAAAAACATACCAAATGTTAGTTCAATGGCCAAGTTTAGATTATTTTTTTTAAAGAATCATAACAAATTCACATTTATTTAATTCCTATTTTTCAAAACCTAACTTCATTTACATGATGTTTTACATGGTAAACAATTGTGTAAACATAATTTTGAGTGAAATATTATACAATGTACTCAGTTATATTCAGTTAATTTTATCAATATAGCATTCTGAAACACAAACCTGGGTTGTTGGAATAGGCGGCGTCGACCCCAGCAGCGTCTCCAGAGGACTAATCGACACTTTGATCTGTCCCTGACACACGCCATGGAAATCCATCACATTGTACCATCCACACAACTGATTAAACCCCGTTGTCAATGGCACCAGATCGACCGACACAAAACCCAGCACTTTATCCGTCCCCTTATTTGGTGTGGCTCCTTGCGTCGTGGGTTTATGCCATACTTTGAATACCAGTCCTTTAGCGTGTTGAGCGAGCATTTCACGGCTTAAGCGCGTATCGTGCTCGTGGTTCCATACTGGATTGGAGCTATGTGGGAATATCACACTGTAAGTCAAGTCACGTTTGTCTGCGGTTTGATAGGACACATAGGCATTGGGTGCTTGGCACTCACCATCGTCAGTTATAATCGGCAAATGAAAGGCGCGTTCTATGCTAATATGTACTGCGAATGACCGCTCCCTCTCGGCTCTGGATACACGCGTTGGCGACGATACACCTTTCCTCCTGCTTGGCGAATGCGATCGCGACATCACTTCATAATCCGACTCATCCGATTGGTCAAAATCGCCGCAACCGGAAGTGGGTTTGATTGACACGTGCGCTCTTAAACAAGCCCCGCCCAATGAAGATGCGCCCGGTTTGTATAGCGGATATATGTCGCTTATGCGATGGGCTTTACGCTGACCGCGCCGGGCAAGACCGGATAAATCGATGAACGCGGAACCGATGAGTTTGTCGCGGTTTCTAGGGCGTTGGCGGGAACCTTGGTCGGAGTGGTAGGTGACCCAGACTTGGATTTCGAGTTTCTCTTCTTTCAGGTACCTGAGATAGTATAATTGATATGTATATTTATAGTGACAATTTCAATTCACATAGAAATAAGGCAATATTTTGTTTTACGTTAACTATTGTTTGTTGTGCATTCGAACGAAAGCTGAATATGAAGAATGTTGAGTTCGAAGATTCAGAATATGAGTTTAATATTTGTCAATGCTGTGCTTTCGTAAACAATTGTGCAGTGTCCTACTCTCTAGAGTCTTCAATAACTTTATATTCCCTTAACCCTGATCTAACATACGGCTCCTCAAAAAGATAGCTTAACACACTTACCAACTAAAGGGTGAGCTTCCGGGGATATGCATGCTCTTTGAGTAGACTACATCAGCACGCACAAAGCCACCTCCTAAGTCCACCAGCGAACAAAGACGACTGCATTTAGCTCCTGTGAAATTGAGAATATTTGTTAAGAATTGTTATTAAATTGTTAAGAAGTCCTTGGAAAAACAAGTTTGGAAAGATTACCGACGATATACTAGTATATGTTATACATTAAATTGTTTCGATTTGAGTAAGGGCTATAAGCGAGAATATGGTCATTGACAATGGTTTTAATTGCCGACGATATAAAAAAACTTCATTTTCAATTAATAATCAAGCAATTTAACGTGAAATATTATTAGGTAAAGAACCTTATTCAATCTATGAAAACGTTGATCTTACCTGTGTCATAGAATTTGTATCTGAGGTAGACGCGCGCGGTGAGATCGAGTTGAGTCTGTCCGGCAATGAGGGCGTTGCTAACGGGGAAGCAAGCGTTGTCAAGGGCCACCGTCAGTTCATAATGGTTGTCACCTAAGTCGTCTGGACAAAACATCCAAATAAAATATTTATAGATTCATAGTACTTTAAGGAGTTTTCTAGCATTCAACACATTTAATAGAAGAAGGGTTCACTATAATATCTACAAAACTTGTCGCGAAGTATGCTGGTTACAAATGCAACAAATTATTTGTTTAAACTGATTTTAAATAGCATAACATTTTTTTTCGGAATAAATTGAAATGATATAGAACTTTTACTTTAGCTCTAAATTAAAATGTCACACTATTCTGCATGATTTCGCAATGATACGAATAAAACGATAACACTAGATTTTCAAATTTCTGATATTTCTGGTAAACATTTTTGTAATGTGAAACTGGCTAGCAAGTATGACACAAAATACCAACCTCCATTCTCCCAATCTATGCTATCCGTATCAAAATCCGGTTCCCACCCAACGCCCTTCGCCGCCCCAATTACTCTCGTCAAATCATCTGCGTGAGCAAATTTGATTGACAGCTCGAGACCACCCACAACTCGATGAAGACCAGCAGCGGTGCGAGGGGAGTCTGGATTGGTTGGGGAGGAGGGGTCGTCTTGGGGGTTGGTGTCCCAGCCGAGGGTGGGGACGTAGACGGGGTACCAGCCAGTGATGCCTAAAAATGTAAGAAGTCAAATTGTGATTAAGAATTATTTGAGTGATTTCATGATGGTACAATGTTAAAACTATTGTTTTACAAAAATATGAACCTTTTTGGGCCGTCAAGCTTAAAAGGCTTTATACATTATATGATATCCTACTAAGCTTTTGACAATTACTAATTCGGTATCCCTTGAATGGATTCGACTATTTCACGATTTCAAACAAGTTTGTTTGGTACTGCCCAGTTTTGGCTCACAGATGCGGTAAGAATATACATAAATATAATCTTTGGATAAGGGCCGAAAATGATATCGGCTAATTTGATAAACAGCAAATAGTTAAAAGTACATGTAGGCTCTGCTCTTACCCGTTTTCTTCTTGAGTAACTCGATGAGTGATATATTGACACAGCCAAGCATCACATCGCCGGTCATCGTGGTCAGCTTTCGGGCTGTGATCTCATCGCTTCCGGTTTGAAGATGATCTTTTTCTAAAACCAAGAAATAAATAACTAACTCGTGTGTAATCAATACCTCCATAACTGTTTTACCAAAACATTGAACAAAATTAGACGTGATGATGTAATGCGGTTGTGTAAAACGACAGGGCAGATTCATCGTTGGCTAGCGATGTATTACAGCAGAATTTCTCGGGATAAAAAGCGCCAAAAATACAAGTAAGATGCCAGTCGCTGACGATCGAACCATGCAGCTTTTAACATAAATTTAAAAGGGAATACTAAAACTTGAACACCAATTACTTTTTAATTAGACTCAAAACCCCTAATACCTGTTTGTGGCATAGACGGCGCTTGATGCCACAGCTCAAACGTGGCCTCAGCCGTTTCAAGAATCTCAGCCAAACTGAGCGCGTCCGAGCCTGCCTCGGTCCAGAGCAGGGGCGTCGGGAAATCCATGTAGAAATTGAAATCGGGAGCGAAAGTGCGAGCAACGGTTCGTGTGATGCGTTCATCCTGTAAAATACAAATGAGTTCAGCACATTCATATTCCATCAAATGCCTTATAAATTGATGTTACACTTTTCGAAATTAACGAAGTTTCTTTAAGACTATACAAGCGCTTTTTTGATTTGGAAATGACATTAAATAGAACAGTATAATATGATTATTCGACAACAAAAGGGTACCTCCGGATACGAATATGAAGTCACTTAGCAAATAACACGATTAATTAGGATATGATCCAACAACATAAATCTCCATCAACATAAAATGTGAAATATGATTCCTACTTTGATATTGTTTGGCGTCAATTCATACCTTTTTACCCTGTGCTAGCAATCAAATCACCATCCTTACTCAAAACTATATTCATGTTATCCCGAAAACACAAATCCACACTCACCTCTTTGGGCATAAACGACACCTTGACCCTCACATACGTATTAACCCCAACCTCGGCCGCATACTGCATATTCTCATCATGCCTGGCCAATGCATGTGCCGCGGCCTGTAGCCCTGACGCCCTTACCACGCCCACAGCTAGACACGTTGTAGCGTTGACGGTGCGAGTGAGACCGGGAAGGTGCGAGGGCGTTTGGGTGGCGAGGGTCTTGTTGGTGTAGGTCACGGTGAGTTCTAGGAGTTCGCTGTCGCCGACCTGTGTTAGTGTGAGGGAATGGGGGAGTGAAAATTGGATTCACATGTATACAGTGGCACAGAATACACGCATTCAAAAGTTATGCTATCGTTATTATGACTTTTATAGTCACTTTTAACGTTATTTATATCATATTCCGAGATGGAGTAGCCCAATGTAGTCTATATTTGTTTTCGAAACAAATAAATTCTTCCACGACTAAAAACATGAAAAATTGCGTTTTATTTTCTCTATAAATCAAAAAACTTTCTTGGAAGAAGAGCATTGCGGTTCCCCGCGAAACTGAAATTGTGTCTTAGTAGCTTTAAATAACGCAGTTTTACACTAAAACATGACAACTGGTACAATGTATCAATCGGAGTTTTTTTGGTCATGACTTCATTCCAGGATGCAGTTACAATGTATCGAATCTCTTTTTTTTTAACAAAACAACAATCCCTTCTATAATAGTTCCTTATAATTGAATGAATAGGACAGTCATTTTCAATTATGTGTAATTTTATCAATTTATACTCTTCCTCAAATCGGTTCGATAGCATACAAATTAATTGAAAACTTAGAATTACATGAATAACACGGACAAACAAAAAAGTATCTATTTGGAAGATATAAAGTCAATGTCGAAACATGTAATCACGAACAAAATATAATGTAATATAGACACATGTAGACAAGAAACTTGTTTAAATGTGATCATATTATCAGGAAAAACGAAAAAAAAAATGGATCAAAGTAAACTGGTGGACATATGTGAACTAACTTTACCATTGTACATTTTATTGATTATACTCTGTGGGCTTGGTTGTTTTGGAAACATTCTGGCATTCATAGGCTTTCAAAAGGAGAAAACAAAAACCGCGACCACATTTTTATTTCAATGTCTTGCAGTTGCGGACACCTCGTTCTTACTCTTTTACGGGTCTTGCCTTTGTACAGATGCTCTTTTGCAATGCACCGATAAGACATATTCGCAATATTACAGATGCTATAAACAAGGATACTTATTTCTCTATTGCGACCCTTTATGTACATCTCGCATCTGTGCTCGATCTGGATAACAGTTTTTCTCGGTATCATACGATTCGTGGCTGTTTGCTATCCCCTGCATTTCACAAACACATTCACACTAGCCAAAGTCAAGCGTATCTGTATTAGAGCGGTTGTGATTTTCGCCCTCATTGAAACACCTTGGTTTGCCATTAGACGCATTGGCGAAACAGACAGTAGGGACATTTATACGAACGAAATTGATACAAACCAAACATGTGTGGCCAGGATGACAAGAAACAAAACCGCTGAGGTCGTTTATATCTTTGGACTGATTTTTGTTAACTTATGCATTATCTGATACCGCTATGTACTCTCACATTTATCACTTTCAAAATCATCTACGCTTTGCATCGGACCAAGAACAACTGGAGAGCACAACAATCCCAAAACAATCGAAACGAACGACAAAATCGAAACATCACGCGCATTCTCCTCGTAATCCTTAGCATCGTTCTCATTTGTAACACGTTCCACTTGATTCAAATGGCGTTTTTCCTCTCTGAAATCTCCGACGACAACGTGGTTAGTCATTTGGTTTACTTTGTAGAAGGGGAAATCAGTTTTTGAGTCATGACCAGTTTTTGGGTCAATCACTATTTTCAATAGGAAAAAACATGAAATATACCTTTTAAACGTAACAAATGAAATCATGAACATACTTGAGTATTGATGTTTTTGCGTTTGTAAAAATATGTTTATAAATAATGTATCTGTGACAGATAGAAAGTGACCCAAAAACTGGTTTGGGGTGACTCATAAACTGATTACAGTCTTACCCGCTTATCTCGTCAGTGCTGGGACCGAGGCCAAAATGACGAGATAGCCGGGTGACGAGATATCCGGGTTTCAAAATGGCGACCATAGGAGCACGTCATAGTTGATATATGTGTATGAATGATTATAAATGTTTTAATTGTTTAAGATCCATATAAAAGCCAATATAAGATGGACAAAAAGATGACAAAAACGCAAAATAAACCCATTAAAATGGACATAATTTAGGCGTTATATGTTTTTAATGTGTCATAGACAAGTTTTATTTAAGTTGCACTTGTCGTCATTTTATATGACTGATTAATTTGATTTTTGCAAAACTTAAAAGATATTTGTAGCGAAATAAGCATATGTCTCGACGTAATTCAAATCATGGATCCCAAAATGAAACACAAGCCACATACAAAAGACCCCAGTAATAAGTCGGAATATACAACGGAACCCCTCTATTGTACGATGTGAATGCACCAAAATCTCTTTTGTTATTGTTTTATGGTGGACCCATTACAACAAATGATTAAAGGAGTCTAAG
>LQRL01167660.1:4677-24025 GCA_001703475.1 Hydroides elegans | reverse complement strand
CCCAAAAAAAAAGAAGGTGCCCTGACTATAAAATGTTTAAGTTGTAGTCTATCGTTTTTTCTCAGGTCTATGAAAAACACTTCAAAGATAAAGACGTCACCACCTTTAAAGATATCAACTGGAGGAGAAACCTTTCTTCCCAAGAAACGAACACATTGTGTGAACTCGAAACAGCACTTCAAACCTGCATGAGCACATTTCTCAAAGACATCAACCATCATGTCTTCGTGAAGACCTCCAGTCGCAGCGCAAAAGATGCGCCTATGTATGGCGATGCATTTCGCGATTTATACAAAGCGGAAATGGAATCGATACCGGAAATAGTGGAACGGAGACTAGAAAATACGCAGATCACGTGTTTATTGACGGCTGCTTTTAAGGCGAATCGGATGACATCAGCATTTGAGGTAGTTTGATATTTATATGTCAATTCCCCTAGGGGAAAGTCCTTGAAATATAATTAAAATTTAAAAGCGCCTATTTCATGCATGATGCATCCCACTCGGCAAGAGTCGTCCTTAGAGCGTTTCTCTTGGGCGCAGTAATGTTTGTCGTCGCCCACTGCCCTATTGTACACACTGCCTCAGTGTACACACTGCCCTAGTGTACACACTGCCTCAAGGTATATATATATGTTTTTCGTCTTAATATATTACAGAAACGTTATTTCTAAGTTGTTTCTTTTAAAATTTGTGTTTATTGCAAATTCATACGAATGAGTTATTATTTTTTCATTTACTTTTTGACGTTGTCTTTATTTCATTAATCATTCATATATTATTCATTTATGATTTATTATTTATTTACTATTTGATACTTAAACACCACTTTTATCTAGACAAATTTGTGTATATTTTAAGACCCTTATCGCCATATTAAATAATAATAAGAATGATAATGGAAAATAAGGTGCAATTACTGATCAATAATCGATGAGTCGATGTACCCGACCCAAAAAGTTACCGTCAATAAAATTTCCAATGTTTGAAAACTTGAGATTTTATTAACAGCTAAATAACATTATTTAAACATTTTCTACTTCTTTTGCTTTGATAAACGGTAGAATCCGCCCCTCCCTCATATCCCCCTACCCTTCCTTTTGCACAGACCTGAAAACTCTCCCCCACCCACATTTAGTACAAATTTGATCATTTCTTAATTTTAGTATACAAATACTATTTCAATTATAATGTATTAGTTTTATTCAAAGTTTTTTCTTTTAAAATTTTGTATTAATTTTAATTTTCGCATGCCCACAACTTGTTATAAGTGTAATTTGCGGTATTGCATAAGTAATCCTATGGTGTTAAAACAGGCCGCGATCCATCATCCTCCATTTGTTGCCCAGTGAACATTTGAGCGAGGACAACGCGCCTTTCCCAAATCCATCCCATTATTCATGAATCTGTAATGTATCAGCAAATAAAAGCCTTTTCTTAAATACACTTGTAGAATCTACTACTTCCACAGTACACACTGCCCAAGTGTGCAAACTACCCCAGTATACACACTGCCCCAGTGTACACACTGCCCCAGTGTACAAACTGCCCAAGTGTTTACACTGCCCAAGTGTAAACACTGCCCTAGTGTACACACTGCCCCAGTGTACACACTGCCCCAGTGTACACACTGCCCTAGTGTACACACTGCCCCAGTGTACACACTGCCCTAGTGTACATACTGCCCCAGTGTACACACTGCCAAAGTGTACACACTGCCCCAGTGTACACACTGCCAAAGTGTACACACTGCCTCAGTGTACACACTGCCCCAGTGTACACACTGCCCCAGTGTACACAGTGCCCCAGTGTACACACTGCCCTAGTGTACACACTGCCCCAATGTACACACTGCCCTAATGTGCACACTGCCCCAGTGTACACACTGCCCCAGTGTACACACTGCCAAAGTGTACACACTGCCCCAGTGTACACACTGCCAAAGTGTACACACTGCCCCAGTGTACACACTGCCTCAGTGTACACACTGCCCCAGTGTAAACACTGCCCCAATGTACACGCTGTCTCAGTGTACACACTGCCCCAGTATACATAGTGCCCCAGTGTACACACTGCCCCAGTATACACACTGCCCCAATGTACACACTGCCCCATTGTTTACACTGCCTCAGTGTACACACTGCCCCAGGGTACACACTGCCATATTGTACACTCTGTCGCATTTTACACATTCGACGTGTTTGCATCTGCCTCAGAATACATTTTGATTTTTTGCATCTTATTTTACTGAACTAATTGAACTATTACGATAATAGTTTTAAGCCCAATCTCCTCTAGGGAAATAGGCGGAAGGTCGCATGCTTCCTCTAGGGGCCGGGCATTTTGTCTATTGAGGTGTGCTGGTGGGGAAACGCGGTATTGAGGTGAGCGCTTAAGTGTTCGTCCCAACTTTTCAGGACCGTTTCATTTGTTTCTTCGGTTTTCCTTTGAGTTTCCTAGCAGTTCGGAAGAGGTTGTGGCTGTTGTGTTATGATCTATCTCTAATTATTTGATTTTGCATTCTAATGAATGTTGCTTCTGGACTATCACCGCGGCTTTCCAGCTTTATTTGCTGATTTATAAAGGTTTTTTCTCTATGCTGAGAGGGTTTGATACAATTTCAATCCTGGAACAACGCTTTGTCTCCTCTATACTCGGTGGCAGGTCATATACTTCCTTTCTTCTTTTAAAGCCGGTCGTTCTCTCTGTAGTGTTTTTGTTGCCTCTTTGAAGCCGTCATACATGGTTTCTATATCTTGCGGGTTCAGGTCGAGCAGCGGAGCGAATTCACCCCTAGCTTCACTGCAATGTTGTTTACTAGGTCGTTCGTTCCCGTGAGTTTTCCCACGTTGTATCTTATTGGCACTGCTTTTGTTGATAATGCGCAGGATATTTGACTGTGAATAATGTGGCAGTGTGTACACTAGGCCGACAGATATAGTGAGTATTCTAAAGAGTGTGTTATATGGAGCAGTGTGTACACTGGGGCAGTGTGCGACGACAAACACGCTTCCTTGGGCGTGACGTTGGGAGAATGATACATTTTGAGCCCATATGGACGTTTTCGGACGCCCATTTACGCCCCGGCGTCCTGAGAACGTAATTTATACGTCCGACTCGGACGCGGCGTCGATGTAACGTCTTTTCTACGTCCGCGACGAATAAGTTCGTCCGGAAAACGTCCATATGTGTCAAACATAAGGCGTCTTCTCAATTATTAATCTGATTATACAATTTAAAACTAAACTCTTAATTCATGATAACTCACACAGTCTAAATTGCGGTTTCATTGAAATATAAACTTAGGCATTGATATTCCTTTGACTTAAATCTGTATTTTCTTTTTTTTCAATATCAGGTGATTAATATGTTTATGACCAGCGAGAGAATATACCAAGACATGTTATTGGCCATCGAGCAGAAACATAGATTCCACGAAAATCTAGTTGTTCGCCAATTTATAGACATAGACGTCGATATGGAATTCAGAGGGTTCGTTTACAAATATGAACTTACCGCATTAAGTCAATACAATTACCTTATTTATTCCAAAAGACTCAATGCGAGGAAGCAGGAAATACTAGATTTGTTGCGGACATTTTATTCTAATGAAGTCAAGCCAAGGTTACAGAGGAACGACTTTGTTGCAAATTTCATAATCGATTTTGCTGTTTGCAGCAGTAGTGAAGGTAATCTATTTTGCATTAAATTATTTTCTGTTGATGTATAATTTCCTAACGCCTTTCTCAATAAATGATGTTAACTTAATTACAAATATATATATAAAACTGGTCCCTTGTTTGCCTTTTGCCTATTTATTTTAATGTAAAAAACGTTTCTTAAAACGGTTTAACTAGGCTCTACTCTGTACAGTTATTACAGTTCCCACTGTTGTTTGTCCTTTAATGCGACTGTATTGGGGAACATACACCCGTTACACGTGCATATAAATAGTTAAATTATTATAATACATTGGCTGAATGACTAATTTCGTTTTCTGCAAAATATTTCAGGTGAAAAGGTATGGGTCATAGAAATCAACCCGTTTCTTGAAACGACCGACGGCGCTTTATTCAGTTGGCAACACGAACGCCATCTTTTGGAAAATACGCAAAATGATGCATGTGTGTTCCGAATAACTGAGAAGAGTAACCCACTCGGCAAGGGTCGTCCATAGTACGTCGCATTCGGTCGTGACGTTGTGAGGACGACCTACTCTGGGCCCGTATGAAAGTTTTCAGGACGTCCTTTTACGTCCCGACGTCCGTGGAACGTACTTCGAACGTCAGATCCGGACGCGACGTCCATGCAACGTCTTTTCTACGTCCGGGATGATTAAGGACGTCCGGAAAACTTTCATACGGGCCCAATGTAGAACGTCCGCTCAACGTCCGTGGACGTCTTGCCGAGTGGGAAGCCAGGAGCAAAAACGATGCTACCGTATAGTGTTCGGAAGTTATTAGAGGAAAAGGAATAAAATGCATTTTCTAAACTCATAGAAAATTTTATCGACTAACATTTAGAAAATAGTCGGTGGATAATAACAAAATTTCGCATGCTTGTTCCGTTTAACTGGGAAATGAAAACCATGAGTGAAACCGATGCTATCGCATAGAAGAGTTGATAGGTTTATTGCGGGGAAAATGACCTTCTCAAGCACATAATGCCTTTTGAAATATGTCTCAAAATTTATTTTTCGTGATTTTAGAAAAGGTTCATTATTCAAATTGACACCTGAAATTATTTCAGCCCGGTTGAGCAAGCGGTTTGTAAATGATGGGCATTCAATATTCAAGGGGGTCTCACTTTCGGCATGACCTGTTTATTGCGGAACGATATAATTCATCGAAAAAGATATTGTTGTTTACTGATAGCCTCAGAACTTAGATTATATGTGAAATCGGCCAATATTTATTATAAAAATAACACATACATGCTAAAAAGAGAGAAAATGAATATGTTAATACAAAAAAGCAATGCTTTTAAAAGTTTATATGAAATGAGAAAACATTGAATTAGAAATAAAGGCTTTTAATAAATAATGATAAAACGTTGTGTTTCTTTCTATGTTAATGACAATCTGAGGCGAATATGGAAAATGATGTGCGAATGTCTTGATCTCATAGGTTTACGTCCCGACATTTTTTTGCAAATAGAACGTGACTACGAGGTCATATCTATACGTCCTGCTTAATTTTTAAAGCAACATAATAATTTCACATAGCATTAACGTTGCGATGTAAGGTCAGTTTACAGCATTAAATTATTGGACCTTTTGAAGTCATCACTAGGACTGCATGGATTTTTTTATCGAGGGATGTTAACATAGCTTGTAAAAAGAGAGGATTTTAAACATGAGGGAGGGGAAGTTAGTTTTATCAGAGGGACTTAGGACCGTTTATCAATTAAAACTATATAAAACACGCAATTATTGAATTCAATTATTGTTACAAAATTGAACTAGATCTGTAACACTCAAGGGTAGCACACTTCAAAGTTTTTGATTATCTTTTGGTTCAAAATATATGTTACACGTAAGCCCGAAGCCTATTAACTTCTGTTATCATTGCTTCGATACTTGAGGATTTGAGGACTCTAGGAAAAAAATGGGTCAGGCGCATATATTAGTTGCAAATAAATTTTTATACTTAGGAGACTATGATCTTTATCATTTCGGTCCTTGTCATTGTCTCTATCTGTCGTGACTAAAATATCGCATTTCAAGGTGACATTGATATTATGGCTTCATGTAATGTTCTCTATAAATCTAGGTGAAGAGCCCCTATAAAATGTATCTGTAGATTGTAAAATATAATCACAATATCTCATGAGTGGCGATTTAAATGTGTCAATTCTTTCGGGTGAAACACAAAATAGATTTTCGAGAGCGAGAATCGAATAAAACTATTTTTTCTTGCTTTCTTGAGGAGAATTGACAGATTTCACTCGTCACGAATTCCAATTCCAAAAGATATTGAAATAAAATCCCCGAAAATGCCAACAATTAGATTTGTTTAGTAATTTGGTTTAGACCCGTCATAATTTAAAAAAAACGATTACTAATTAAAAGAAAAATTAAATATTTATATCTTAATCATGTCTATTTTTGTATTTGAAATTAAATTATATAAGTTAAAGAAACTAAATTATTCATTAACACCTAAGAAAACAATATTTTTACATTCAAAAATCATATAGACACAACTGTCGCGCATCAAAACAATTTATTAATTAAAAACGTAAGCGTCACAAATACGAGAGTGATTGTGACACAAGATTTTGCGTAGAAATACTGTAACTAAAGCACACAAATGCAAAAGAACAATGAAACTTTTTAATAAAAACACGTTATAGTAAATGTGGTTAATTATTGCTTAAAGTGATCAAGATCGCATGTATTATGTTAAAAAGAAATAAGAAATGAAACTGTTATGCTTTTGTTTTCGATAACATACTTAATTACCACTATCGACGGATATTACTTGATGGCTTGAGTCATGCTATTGTTGAAGCACATTTTGAAACAACGGGAGGAAACTTGCTTAAGGTCAACACCAAAAGAGCCTGGCCGTTAAAACCATACGCAGACCCTGATATTACTCTACGCGAGGGATAAATTCAAAAACAATACAGCTTAAACTGTGCAGTTTATCTTTATTAATACGATACGAATGCTAAAACGGATTTTCAAAGTCAGTTAAGCTTTCCTTTTTCATCCAGCTTCAAACTAAAAGGACAAGACCAATTTTTGCAAAGATACAAATGTTGAATATTTCCAAAACACATGTACAAATCAGTTAAAATATATGATAACTTATTAAAGAGGTGCTTTACACGTCACGAATGTCTAGAACAAAATCTAACCAAACATATAACATGCTCGGTTTTGTAAGCAAACTACTTACTGTAATTGTACTTAATTTTACTCAAATGGACGAGAAAAAAGATATAAAATTATTTGCTGACCACGGGTTTGGGAAATTTATCATTGCCATATTGAAATAGCTTTAACTAGATAGTAACCTTATAACTGCATTCTAATTAGATCATTTATGTTGAAATTTACGATTTGATTGTAAATATAGTTAAGTACCTTTTCAAAGGCTACTTAATAAAATGAAAATCAAATAACACAATACCTAATATTAGAGCTAACTGTATGATATATTTTTCAAATAAAAAATGCACAAATTTAATAAAGTATGTCTCTAAAATAGCCTGTAGTATTGTTCTGTCTGACATCGATATTTTGACAAATATTTCATCTGCCAGAGACATGGGCAAAAAAAGTTGCTTATATAGCTTTAAAAATCAGCAAATTTAAGTTGAGTTGGTGATCCATAGTTCACATTCAATTGTAAAAAAACTTACCACTTGTTTTACTGAGTTGTTAAAACAATGCACGATTTAGTTCAACCAAATATCAACAAAATGGTGAAAACTTGTAATATATGTGAGAATGTGACAAGCAATTTATTAAGGAAAGATCAACTTTATAATTACGTGATATCAGAGGAAACAACATGGACTCTTGGTATAGCGGAGGAATGTCACTTTTTTTATTATCTTATCAATATACCGGATATTCAAAGCAACCTTACCAAAGATAAGATTGATGTTTGTTTCCGTGATGTATTTTATTGGGAACTAAGCCAACACTCCATAAATGTAGTTGGATTATTTTTATCATGTAATAATTGTGATCTTTCCGTTCAGGATAAGGAATATTCAAACACAATCCTTCACGCATTGATAAATAAATTGAGTAATCGAAATCATAGCATATTTAGTGCTATTCTAAGACAATTGTTCTGTCACCATTCTATTAAACTTGCCGTCATGAAACTAAACTGTAAAAAGGAAACAGCGCTGGATACTTTCCTTCGTGACAAACGATATCACTTATACGATTTAGAGCCTACGGCATTCTGTCGGAATGTGATCGAAATACTTTTGACAGCACCTGAAATATTGCGAGCATCCGGGAGAACAATGGTACTTGCAGCTACTTTTGCCTCACCTTCAGTATTCGAAATGCTTATTAATGCAGGAGGTGACGTCAATGACAGGCTAAGTGACAATGAAACTACACTTCATGCCGTGGTACAGAGAAACTCGCTGCTTAAACTAGAAATATGTATGTCTAAAACTCCCGAGCTTGCACTGTTATGGAACGGTCTCTCTCCTATTTCCATGGCACGTGAGTACGGATGTAAATCGCAATTGATCGACTGTTTCATCAAACGAAGAATCACTTATAGAATTCGAAAGGTTAAAGAACATCGTATGCGTTTGCATGGAGAAAGTCATTTTATTTATTCTAATTGGAGGATCTTGAAAGGTTTGACTGCATCAAAGATAAGGCAAAATAGACCGACTGTAGAATATAGCAGAATGACTGGTGATGTCGTGGGAAATAGTCGATTACTGTTCAGTACCCAAGCTAATGAAATTAACCAGATTGAAACATCAATCGATGATTTGCTAAATATGATTTGCGAAGACATGCCGCATCATTTGAAATTCAAAGGTGTTTTGACGGGTAGCATGAGTGATGGAACACGCTGCTACCTACCATCAGAATTCGACTATACATGTGTGTTTAGCACGGATGAATTGGGATTTGTCGGTCCTAAAGCCAATTTGATAACAGATTGCACTGACCAAATTATGTGGTATTCATGTTGCAAAGACAATACAATTCTGATTGTGCGCAAAGTTGCAAACACTTTCTATGGACTAGTTGCGATTTTTTGCCATGAATACAACAAACGACCGAGCATTCAGAGCATACCTAAAGTGTTATTTCAATACATGGATAAAATTTCGAGGCTTCGATTAACATGGGAAGGCGGTTTCTTTGATGGTCTTAACATAGACGTAGACCTTGTGCCAGCTTTTCAAAATCCGAGTTATCAACAAATTTTCCCATTTTACACCATGTCAGCTAAACGACCAGATATGACATATATCGCAAAAATATCAAGACATGACTATGATGATGAATTTGCTACTTTTCTAGTAAGTCACAATATTCATGAAAATCAAATCATTGCTCGTTTACCTGAACCTATTCGTAATGACCTGACCGTAGCAAAATCGCTACGGATTGCTTCAGTGTGTTCCGACGGAATCGATCTAGAGGAAATGGGAATCGCTGAGGATTTCAGCATTGAATACTATGTTACATCGCATACGCTAAAAAATTGCTTGCTATTATTACTCTTTTTATTAGCTTTTATGCAAAATGTCGATTGCCATCCATACACCATGGACCAATCGTATCCTAACTGTGTCTACGTCTGGGCTGATCGAATACTTTACATTCTTCAATGTTCAATCACAAAGAAACGCCTCTCTGTATGGTTTCAGCCATCAAAAGCCGATCTGTTTGACTGTCGTGAATGTGATTATGAAAGAGCATGTTGTCAGAAGATAAAAATTCAAAAGGTCATTGTTGAACAGATGCGGAAATGGTTGAGGAACAACATTGAGACCCTACACAATGGCCCTCAGTGCGATTGCAAATCAAATAGTACCGATGCTACTCAATACGAGTGCACACTAGAGCGACTAGAAGCATCTGGTATCAGGTTTGACTATGTTAACAAAAATTATCATGAAAATTTCTCGAATGAATATCTGATTAAAGACTATTCGGGCTATTTCACTTCATCCGATACCGTTTTCAGGACACTTTTGGATTTACAGATATTTAATGGTTATCAGTGCCAGCATAAACGAAGTATTAAACGACTTCTGGGTGGCATTTAAACGCTATTATTCTACGAATGTCTCATGACTCATATTCCCAACTCCACTTAACCTTACAAAACTCTTAAAAGCAATGGAAAAGGATGAAGAATTCGTAAGTTAAAGGATAAGATTGAAGCAAAGTATAGCAGCAGATATTCCACTTAAATCGGTAATGATAATTAAATCGGAATTGATTGAATTAATAATAAACAGTTATTAGAATTTCATGAATTAAGAAAGAACTGTTAAAAACGTGTCGTCTTATCTTATTCACATTTCTATGCAACAAGGAAAATGTCGCCAATGGCATTTACTTATGGTGCCTTATAGCAAAAATCGCATGTAAATTATAAAGCACACCAAGATAACATTAAGAGTGTGCTTTTTGGTTTAAGTGTGAACGCGGGCTTTCCTTGTTGTTATTTCCTAACAAGATTAAACTCCAATGTATGTCTTATGTGAGCTCCAAAAGCATCCTAAACGCTCTTTGCTTTTTTAAAAAGCAGGTTGCCTTTTTGATATGGGAAATACATAATAAGACAGCTTTTTATGAAACAAAAAAAAACAGTAAGAGTGTGTCCATTGTAGCCATGTCCTTAGTTTGCTTAACACTTAATCAAACAGATTTATGGCTTTAATGCTACAAGCACATATTGTTACCTTTTAAATGATTAACGTATTTATTGTTATTTTATATATTTTGACGATAATCTTAGTAAAAGGATTTAATTTCTATTCGTATTTGGTGAATCACAATATGTTATATAGCGAATATGTGCCTTTTTCAACGACATGTATGATGCTTTATACATTATTTAGAAAAGTTTGTTAACCATATTGAATCTATATATTTAGGCTTTTAAACCATCTAAATTTTAGGGAAAGTTACAAAAACATATTGATTAAAGTTACAAAAACTTTAATGTTGTTGTTTATGTGATAGACAATGAAGATTGACAATGAGGATGATAAAGAAATATGATGATTGATTCGGTATATTTTTGAACCGCATATATGCTTCATCTCGCTAGAATATCAGAAACAGAAAATGTGAAATATATATGTTTTTTTTGAATATGTATATACTTGATCACGTCATAACTTTAACTGTTTAGCTATTTATAAAACAAAATTAAAGCCAAGACATTTGTTTAAAGTAGGCCTCAGCACCGTTTATTGAAACGCTTTTCAACACATTTTTAACTTTCATTGTTTATATTTTATAACACGAACTCAAGCAAAAAAGCAAAATATATTTGAATGATATATATATATGTATACTAGCAATATTATAAATATTTTTTTCTAAAATGAAAATCCAGATATTGTTTCCGGGAACTATCCATATCGAAAAACGGGGTGATACGTCGATGGTTAATTCAATTAACGCAACAATTTTCAAAAGAGTGAATAAAATAATTGAAAATGTATTATATTTTTTTTAATAGTTAAATATGTTATAGATGATTACTGAATTTAAGTCGAAAGGAAAGTTTGTTAATGTTACAGTATGATTATAACTAGAATAAAACAATCATATCTAATAATATTAGACTTGTTTTTACCTAGTTTTAACCCGTTATATAAAATTGGATCATTTAAATGGTCAAGGTTAGTCACATAAGATAGGTGAACTGTTCTTTGAATCAATAATAATATTTTAACTTGCAAAATTATTCATATCACAAGTTTTACTTTGCTATACACATTCTATTGTGTATTCTGCATTTTTCCTGTTCCCTTTTTTAAAAGGTGATTATATTTCACTAACAAACTGACATCAAACCCGCATTAAGTATTAGCAAAATAAAAGCGTGGCGTTGATTAAATCACCCATGGTATTGTTACCATGAAAATGTGAACGCATATTGTATAAAACAAGGCGTTTAATAATGTATTTTTTATATACAATGATGTTTCTGATATACATGTTTATTATATGAAACATGTATAAAGTTTATCTCTTGATCCCTCCACTGAAATATAACGAATAAAAGTCAAATATTATAAGAAAAGCGTTGCATTAAATGTGTCTAAGATTTACTCGGTGAATCTCATGCATATGCCTATTTAAACGAAATAGACTCACCACAAACATTGACACACCCAGATTGTAACGAACTCGCCCAAGTTTATCGGTAAAACTCAACCAAGATATTACAACTCACCTAATGAAACAAAGCCAAAATGGCGTTTTTAGAAATATTTTCTTGTGACGAACATACGTTTGAGTGACTGTTCTTAAGTTATAGAGAAGCAATTTATGTATTTAGATATGTTATTGGGCAAATACGCGTCCCAATCCTTAATGCTTACATCCCTGGGGTTTAGACACTTTATTTTCGACGAAATGTCTGATTTAAAGGTATTTGTATCGATATTTGGATATTCAAATATTAATAAATATTGCTACATATTAGGGTAATTCGTGAAAAAAATGGGTGGGTCGTTCAAATTAATTGGGTGAGCTGACAAATTTCTATTAGAGTGAGTTGGTTTATGGATGAGTTGTCCTGGTCGTTCTTGAAAGTACAACATAATGCAAGCTGACACATTTGCTATAACTACATCTATCTATCCCGATATTATAAGTTTCCATCAGGCCAAAGTGTGTTTGTATAGCTACATGTGTGTTCTAAAAGGTATTATAATTATTAAAAATAAATCTACATGTTAAAATGTCGATGGATTATTGATGTATTGGGGTTTCAGAAAACCAATTATATCTTTTAACATATCGATACTAGAACAAGGAGTACCCAGCGGGCCATTTTTTAAAAGTGTCTTATTTTACTTCATTTGGCATGAAATGAACTCTAAACTTCTTTCAACCTGATAATTATTTTAAGTTATGGAGTGATTTTATTCTTAACTTGCCAGCCATAAACAAAGAACATGTTTGCACAGAACTACCAGCAGAATAAAACATTCATATACTGAAAAGTTACTTTTCGGAATATAATAAAAAAAGCTATTTTTTTGCTTTGTTATATAAATCTTCTACGAACCAGTGCATCTCAGTTATATTTCAATGCATTGATGTCATTTCTATTTGAAGCCGATGATTATTTATGCTACTATAAACATATTTTATATTAGGTTTTATTCTTATAAAATGCCAGGAAAATACAAATAATGTGAAATGCAAAATTTTATCTATTCGGTTATGTGAAAATGCCAGCAAGAAAAATTTTTTGCAAAGAATAGATATTTCACCGAATTAAGCGTTTGGGTACTCCTGTAGAACGTCAGAATTTGCGCTATTTTATGCTGTTGACTGCCTAGGAACGTTTGACAATTACAAATTTGATGTATTTTCTTTGTAAATAGGTATATACCCTACTTTTACCTCCAAGTCCAACGAAATTTGTGGAGCATTCCTTATGTTCAACAGATCAAGTTTATTGGTTAATTTGAATTTGCATATATTTTGACCCGAATCTCACAAACGTCAATAGATCTAAACTTCAAAACAATCACCAGACCACTATTATAAGGTCCGGTCATTACTTCAACTGTATTCTGATCAGCCTTAGCTTTCTACCTTTGAAAATATCGTTCCATTATATTGATGATCATAAAGGTATAAAATGCTCCCGGGGGTAAAACACGAGTGTGCCCATGTCAGATTGTATATAAATATAAAGCAACATATTCCTTATAAATTAACATACGTTCACGCTGGTTGTATAAAATAATTCTTGATTCATTTTATCAGGCTTTTATTTTCTCATCACGTTGAGAGAATCATTGCGACTAAAAAAATCACATTAATGAGGAAATACGTTTTTGTTAATGATAAAAAATTGTAAACTCCAACTACCCCCACTCATTCATTTTATTACACTCATAAATTAAAAAAAACGTAATATTTCGATTTTTCAGTGGATTAAAGTACATTTTAAAATGTTACATAACCATTCAATTATTGCAAAATGCAATTGTTGTTTTGAAATGCTCAAGAACTAACAAAACAGTGTGGATTGTTTACTTATGTATAAAAAATATTCAAGTTACTCATAGGGGCAAGGTTTATTTCTATATATACTTAAATTTTTATCTGACGCTTTTGGTTGGAATCGTAAAAGTATTGAAAGCAAAATTGTCTCTCGAAATAGTGATATTTCATCAAAAAGTGAAACCCAAAATCAACAGTATTTTTAAATCTTTAACGCTGATATTACCCTATGCGTCGTTCACGATTATAATGCAGAGCTGCCGACGCATTTGTTTAAGGTTTTACACGTTCCTTGATCATTTTGAATATTGTGGGTCTTGTTTCTCTTGTTAATCAATATGGCTGCTCCAGAATAAAATGTTGGACTCTTCATTTTTCCTACGCTTGGTTTTCGTTATTTATTGTGCGCTAAGATCTCAATACTACAATAGTAGATTAATACGTAGCTATACACAGATTCAAATAGGAAAACGCCATATCTATTGCCTATTTTGCTTTACACCTAACTCATTTATACACCTATATTTTATGTAACATTCCTTTGATGGATGCTCCACGCAGATACGAAGCAATCTTTCGCCACTTCACGAGTTCTTTGAAAACCGAATCATATGCTTCGAAATACCCAAAATAGAGTTCACTCAACTGTTCAATTTCGTATTGATAATCGTCAAGTGGCAGGCCGGTGTTTCTTAAAATATCCGTATTCAACGTATCGTTCGGTCCCTGGAATCGACAATTACAGTACGGTCCTTTATGCAGGCCTTCTATGTTGTTTCGCAGCCATGCGCGTATCTGTTGAGCAATGGCCAATCGAATCACGCGTTTTCTGCAACACGTTTTCTCGTATGTACATCGACGGCAACTAAGCAAGGACATATCTGTCCTATGCCAGACAGGAACGTTTTTCTGCTCAAGCGTGTGTTGAAGTATATAAAAAATCCGATCGGCCCAAACATAAATACAAGTCAGGTAGGTGAATTGACCATTTTCAATGACGTGACTAGTGTCAGTTCGCAAACAACATACAATGACTAGAAGTAGAAGCAACGAGTGTTTGAGCATATGTGATGTTATGTAGTCTTCAATATTGAGATCTTCCACGATACTCATCTCATTCAGATCAGTCCCCTGCGAGCATATCGAATTCAGTCGGAGCGATTTCGCCGTAATGAGACCATAGCGAATTGGTTCGGGTAGACCTTTGATTATGATTTTCTTCGACGGTGTAGCTTGGCATAAATGCGCTGGCGTTTTCATAGACGTGCCTCGATGTTTTTGCTATTACAATTTGGTCTGAATTTGGAGCCAGGGGTAGCCGGGTGGTTTCCTTGATATTTCGAAACGCGGGCAAGAGATCGACGTCTATGTTGAGACCATAAAAGAACCCACCTACCCACTCAGGAGTACCCAACCAGCCATTTTTGAAATAGTGTCTCATTTTACTGTATTAGGCCTAAAACGAATTGTCAACTACTCTAAACTTCATTATTATTTATAATTATTGAATGGTTTTATTCTTAATTTGCCAGCAAGGAACAGAGAAAATGTTGTGCCAGGAACTTTGCACCGAACTGCCAGCAGAATAAAACATCTATAAAACGATACGTAGTTTTGGCGAATGTATTAAAAACGACTTCTTTTTATGCTTTGCTGTGTATATCTTATATAGACAAGTGCATCTTTATAATATTTCAATGCCTTTATCCCATTTTATGACAAACTATAAGTGGTTAAGATGATTAGAAACATATTTATGACTTGAGTTTTATTCGTGTAAATTGCCAGGAAAATACGAAATATCGTGAATGCACTATTTTATCTATTCTGTTCTGTGGAAATGCCAGCAAGATAGACAATAGAAAAGAATAGATATTTCACAGAATAAATCGCTGGGTACTCCTGCCCACTTCAAGCGAATCCTTGATATTTTATCCTTTTTTGAAAAAGCACTTGCTCGATACCTTCAATGCTTGGGGTTTTGTTATACGCAGAAAATTGCAACTGCTTTGTAAAATACCGAAGCAACTTCACGCGAAATCAGAACACTATTGAAACTACAACATTTTTGCCATGCGCTCTCTGACGAAACACATTGTGGTCCTGTCACAGAAAACAAAATTTTGTCAATGTTGGAAAATACACACGTATAGTCGAATTCCGATGGCAGATAACATCGTGTGTTATCACCCATGCTCCCTGATAAAATACACTTAAATTTCAAATGATCAGGTAGCTCATCACTCAGTGCGTTCAATAGCTGTTGAATGGCAGTTTCGATGCGTTTTATTTCGAATTTGTATCGAGTGAAAAACAAGCGATTGTTTCTTACCGCGTGTACAATCACGTTGTTTGAATTCATAACTGTAGAATCATGTCTGATCTTTGGAGATATGACTCCCTTAAGGTGTTTCCAGTTTGAAAATAGGTTGTCCATTCCTTTGTCGCATCGATTCACATCATAAACCTATCGGTATACTCGGTTCATTATTCAATAACATAGCTACGATCTGCTCCTTGCACCAATACAATTTAGCCATAGCGATCGGTGTAAGATAATTCCACGACTTACTCAGATCAAGAGGTGATTTCGCTGCACATATCTCCATCTTTTGCATTGAGTTTCTTTGTGTCACAGCATGGATCGTACTCTCATTGTCATAAAGTGATTCGTTTATATCTCCACCTTTATCCACCAACATATGAAACACTGAAGGCGGGGCAAAGGTAGCGGCCAGTACCATAGAGCGCCCAGAAACGCGAGCAATACCGGGTATAGTTAATAGAGTGTTAAAAACATACCATGCAACGTGTGTTATCTCCAAGTCGTATGCGTGAAAATCTGAATGAAGTAAAAACATATCCATGGCGCTCTCCTGGTTTTTGTTGAGTTTGCTTGCTGCCTTGGTAATAGTCGGATGTTGAACTATTTTCTGCAGCATTTCCAGACCAGTTTCGAAATTACTGTCTTCTATTATTTTGTTGATTGCAAAATGAAGGACAGTGTTACCCGATCGGTCATCTTGTGTACTGAGGTCACAGTTATCACATTCCAGGAAGAAAGATAACACCTTTGTAGGATGACACATTTCTGTTTTATTCGGAACGCCAAAGAGCAAATGAAGAAATTTATCCAAAGTCTCTTTTGTAAGACTTGCCTTAATAGCAGGTCTGCTCATAATTACGCGTACAGTTCGACAAATAAGAAACCAGTGGTTTCCACATCGTTCGTTGAAAGGATCGATTAGTTTAAGTAATTGCGGACATAGCTCACAGCCTGGCTTCTTTGACATTGGATTATACATATAGGTTATTTCCTGTCCGCGAGAATAAACTAAGATCCCGCTTCATCAATTTCTAGATACATGTAGGAATAATGTGGATAACGGCGTTGTTCCCAAGCTATGAAAGTATTATAGTTGTACATCAGATTTGCTGTGAGACGAGGTTCTTAAATTTATTTTTTGATATCCACTTTAAACCAAATTGGCAGAGTTCACATAAATGTAAAAATATGTTCTTAGGCTTTCTTTCTCCTTATAAAATATATAAGCCTTGTTTATATAACAACACACGTTTCAGTATCCAAAAAATCTTAACAGAAATGTAAGCTTTTGTTTTGGATACGGAGATCCACCTCAATGTTATTTATTATCATCTAGAAAAATTGAAGTATTAAACAGTGGGAGGTAAAATGATAAAGTTTTTTTTATCTTGATCAACTCAAATTATTGATAACTAACAGAAGACAATGACTTATGAATATTTTTTTTCTTTTGTTTTGTACTATACTATAACTTTAACCTTTGAGAAGTTGTTATGACACATCGGCCCCTACAATTTCGGCCTCTTTTTGACACTTCGGACCCTCCAAAAGACACTTGGGTCCCTGGGTCGTGCTACTTCGGACCCTTAACTTCTGACCCCGACAACTTCGGCCCCTTCCCATTTAACAAGCATTTTACATACATTTAAACTTCATTTAACATATATTTTATTTTAGGACGATTTAATTTCTAATATGAAAGATAATTGTATTAACATAACAAATTCGTCGCAAATTATAATTATGTTGCAGGGGCCATTGTAGGGGCCCAAGTGGTAGGGCTGATGTACAAGATGCCGATGTGTGTTTTTTTCGGGGCCGAATTGTTTTTCTACATTAAAAGAAAAAAAACAAAGTTGTAGGGGCCGAAGCGTCCAGGAAACCCTTGTGAATGTGGTGGGTGTTTTCGAGTGTGTCAGATTCAAACGGTGATACTGTTTTTTATGTCTCTAACAAAATGTGTGATCCGGAAAAAAATGTCTCTCGAGAGGTTGAATGTTTTATTCATTCACATGATAAATCTCAACATGAAGAAATACTTGACACGCATTTCAAGTACAAAAAATATAAATGATCCGTGCATAACACTTCAATTAACATCAACAAACAACTCAAACTAAACAGTAGTTTTATTCATATAAACATAATAATCATGGTCAATTAAGCACTAAAGGATAATAAAATATTCTTTAAATAAGCACATAATCACAGCCAGCATAATACAAGTACATTTCAGGTCGACACAGTTTCGCTTTGCCTGTTTACTGCGCAGTTCGATTTGAGGAGGAAAACATAATTACACTATATCACATAAACAGTGAATTCTCCATAAACCGAACACGGATAAAATCAATTATTTTCTTTTCAAATCTTATCAGATCAACCGATAAATCGCCAAACCGAAAATTTTTTTCTCCCGTTTCTAGGTGTTCATTTGCACCAAGGACCCATATTCTCCGCTCCACTTAAGCTTAACCTTACCTTTAACACCTATGTTAAAGGATAGGGAAAACTGTAAGTTTAAGTTTAAGGTTATAGCGGAGAATATGGGTCCAGTTCTATTGTTCATTACATTAAACTATTAAGTCTTTTATTTGCCGCCAATTTTGAAGTTGTCTTTTTCCTTTCGAAGGGATCGCATGACCTCTATCGGGTCGGTTTCACCGCAGTGCTTCTGAACTGGCGCATCCCTGATAAATAAATCAAAACAATATTTATATGAATATGAATATTATGTACATCATATGTATATCAATATCAAGCTTCGATAACAAAAATTAAATTGATGATATACATTATTTGTTTGTTTTCATTTGTCGGGGGCTGTTCCTCTTTTTAATACCAGAGTATTTACACGCTGGTATTATAGGGGTCGATCCCAATCGTTTCATACACGGTCCTATATAACCTTTATAAAATTTTTGCCAAAAGCGAATATTTTTGCAAACTCCAATATATAAGGGACTCATAAAAGAGTGCATTATGTACGGATATTTTAAGCATATTTTGAGTCAGCTCTTACAGTGTTTCCTACTTTTGAATGTACCCATATACGACATTGGATATATGTTGGAAACATAAATAGAGGCAATGCTCTCGTAAATGTATACTTAATGAGATCCTTAATGCGTTATGCTCCAAGGTTATATACACAATAAAAGTCTGAATGCCTAATGCACGTATACGCCACAAATAACCACACAAGAGCAACTAATTGACTTTTAGTACGCTGAAGACAGTTTCTTTTAATATTCAAAGTGTACATCCTTTTTCCCCATTTATAAGATAAGAGCAATAAAGGAACTATAC
>LQRL01167642.1:71493-86163 GCA_001703475.1 Hydroides elegans | reverse complement strand
ATGTTGAATTGTGTGTAAAACTCGAAAATCAACTAGGAAGTGCGTTTAAAACAAATATAGGATCACCCCAAGGTGATGGGGCATCTGCACTTTTCTTCATATTCTTGAATACCTTGCTGAAACACTGAAAAATAGAGATAGTAAATTACTAAGTGCATTAGAAGGACTTTTGACCATAAATCCGAAAACAGATAAAGAACAACAGGAAATACAAAATGAACTGCAAATAATCAAAGAAAGTGCAGAAAAACAACGGCTACCACATCATTTGGAAGACCATGACTATTCGAACTACAAAGACCCTTCATTTACACTAGACCAACAATACGCTGGGCATCTACTTCTCAACATGTTTTAGACAACATAGAAAAAACCACCACAGCAAAACTGAAACAGGGAAACCTACATATAAATCAATCAAAAACTGAAAGATATCACATCAAAAAAGGTGGTGATGAAAGCTGGAAAAAGTGTAAATATGTAGGTAGTCTCCTCGGTACAACTGAAGACATAGAACGGCGCAAACAACTCAATAACACCGCTTTCTAAAGACTAAAACCCATATTTACTAACAAACAAGTAGGCGTAGATACTAAAATCAGAATATTCAACGCATTGTTAGCAAGTATTTTCTTATATAACTGTGAATTGTGGACTATTACAGATACTCTCGAGAAAAAAATCGACGCGTTCCAAAGACAACTCCTTCGCAGAGTCCTTAACATCCGTTGGGACCCAAATAACAACTGGATAACAAACGAACAGCTCTATGAAAGAGCTGGTCAAAAAGCGTGGTCAACGACTATCGCAACTCGACGCCTCAGAGTGTATGCAGAGTACGAGACGCAGCACCGGCCAAAAAAACACTCTACGAGGGTCTGAGAAAAGTAAAAAACCCCGTTGGTGGCCAGAGACTAACTCTGCTCTAATTGATCCAGAAACAACTGAAGAAAAAGTGTATAGAAATACAAAGTGCGATGATTCTAGCTCAGGATAGAAAGGAGTGGCGAAAATTTGTGAACGAAAAGTGATATTTGTTGTGATTTTATCTGTAAAACTGGTGATATATGATACTACAAGTATTTAATAGACTCTACGAGTGAAAAGGAATTTGTAAAGACGCTATACGAAAGGATAATCAATTTAATGTGCATATGGACTAAGCTTGAAAAGGCGTTTATGTTCATTATCATCATCATCAAGCATAATAGGGGTCAAGGGTCGTCTTGGCTCATTAGAATAATGAAATGCATTTAGGCTTTTCTGGGATGTCGTGAGATTCGACGTCTCTTCAATCCTAATATTTTTATTTTCCACGTTTATTATCAACCAAATCAACATTTCATAATTTTAATCAGTCGATAAATAACTTAATTTTATATGTTATATTATGGTATGCGTTTCATGTTTGTTCATAGGTCCTATGACAAAGTTATGCGTGTCACAAATTTCTCAAACAAAAGTCGACCAAAAATATAACCTGTTCCTTTTTTCGTAAACGAAAAAGATAGCAGATAATAAGATAAAACTACAAATTTTAAATGGATTCGTAAAAAATATAAAATTATTGGAAAAGCTGTTCCTTAAACTGTTGTTACTAAAGGACAATTTTTGAAAGTATGTAGCTAGATCAATTTTGAAAAGTAACACCTTTTTTTAGGAACACCTCATGGGGTGCTCCTCATTAATAACATGCTTAGTTTATGAGGTATGTCCAGAACTCGAATATGTTCACCGGGTTCACCAGGTTCGCTAGGTTCACCAAACACTTTTATAGAATATATATAAAAGCGTGGCGCATGTTCGGTGTATCACCAGTGAATGGTAGCACAATGCCCGTTCACTACGTTCGCTAGGTTCACCAGTGAATGGTAGCACAATACCCGTTCACTACGTTCGCTAGGTTCACCAGTGAATGGTAGCATAATACCCGTTCACTACGTTCGCTACGTTCACCAGGGAATGGTACCACAAAACCGGTTCACTACGTTCGCTACGTTCACCAGTGAATGGTAGTACAATAGCGGTTTATTAAACGAAATGCATTTGTATCGCCAATTTATTGCTAAAGGCCAAGTTTTGATTTGCACACAAGAATAATAAAATCATTAATAATTTATTTATTTTCAAAATGAAGATTAACTTGTTTAATATGGAGAAGTAATAACATTTCTAAAGAAAAAAAAACGAAATCACTGTAAATATTCAAATTATTTATTGCGTCAGGAATGCTAAACGCTGTGACGTAAACAAAACATGGCATTTAGCTAGGAAACGTATTGTGACGCAATAATTATGTATGTCATTCTTTCGCTTCATGCTTTGGTGAACCTAGCGAACGTAGTGAACGGGGCCACGACTCGGTTCATTGGTGAACGTAGCGAACGTAGCGAACCAAAGATTTGACCTGGTTCACTGGTGAACCTAGCGAACCTAGTTAACGCCAGTGAACATTATCTAGTCCTGGACATGAATGTAGTTTATTATACATACTATATTATTTGAGATTTGAGAGTTTTCAATCTATTTGAAAAATATATGAAACTAATATTTAACTTTCTCTTAAGCTTTTCTAAGTAGAAGACAATATGAATAGCTTGATTGCCAATATGATGATATATCAATCATAATACACTTGAAGATTTATAATTTAAATGCAAATTAAAGATTTATAGCATCTAACTTAAAATTAAGCTTTTAAAACAAAAAAAACTGAACTAATTCAAATGGCATTAGCTGTAATTTGGTCAAGAATAATTCTAACAACAAGCTTAATGATATGCAACAATAACAGCAACCATTGGACGCCATAAACCATCAAGAAATATTTCCAAGTCCAGCGTGTTGGGAAATCCATTGCTTCTCCCACAAGAGACTGCTTTATGCAACGAGCTATCGACTGCCTCATATTTCATATTAATGCACCAAGTTCAAGGAATTGCTCTTCAAAAGGTCTTACGAGGTCCAACTCATTAGTAGTACGGTCATCTCTTAACACGATTCGCTGCATGTTCCATGTCGCCTTTTTATTGTTATTGACCAGCTCATACTTTCACGATTTTTATTGCAATAACACAGCAGAGAATAGCAAAAACGAGTTATGGTGCATGAATTATAAATTTAGGGGATTTTTTTAATACTTGCCTTTCGTTTATTGTTATAATATACAATTTCATTCAATTAATATATGCACAAATGTGTAAGGAATTGTGAATTGGAAGCTATTGCAAGCATTGCCTACATTGGACATCTCTTGCATAAATGATGGAACCAGAGAACAATCAGTCGCATTATAGGGCCTAGCCGCATTGGAAACGTCATTATAGGACTTAATAGGACATTGTTAACAATGGTCAATTTTTCAAAATTTCCTTTAAAGAACATTAAAGGATATCAAAGAACAAAACTGGCTGTCGCTCCTCATCGGTGCCAGCTAGTGTGGTCAGGTCCTTAAATGTGCATTTTATCAATTTACTCTTTTGCTATACATTCAGTGGTCAAATGGTTTATGTATGCATCGTAACTATATTAATATTAAAAAAAAAAAACAGTATCAACTAATTTGGTGAATAAAATATATATCACTTTACATATTTTCGGATTAAATAATAAATGATCAAAATATATATATTTGCATGTCTTTAAATGCAAGCAATATACGATAAATTTATAACTATGCTATTTACAAATATTTGCAGTGTTGCCCTTATCCACATGTTGATTTTCATTGCTAAACAATTGTATCAGGCTGAAACAGAGTTTTTGTTTGCTATCCAGTTTTTTGTTTTACGAGAAAAGGAGTGACACAAGAACAGATCGACTTTTTAAGACAACGTGAAAGAACATCGTTATCCAATAACCATAGATCAGGATTGAATGTCGGTACAATGCCGTACAATTATTTAGTATCGATGAATCCTGTGGTACCCAAGTCAAACAGTAAAGCAAACAGATAGTTGTATTATTATGAATTGACTATTTAGTAAAATAGACACCATTTCTGTATTTTTATGTTTTAAGAATTCGTAATTGCACTATGTGCTATAGAGTCTAATAGTTATACGGGTATTGGGCATCTTCGAGGTTGCGACTATATCACATTATTTATTTTCATTCTGATTTGATTAATCGTAAATATACATATATATTTCCAGATTTAATCTAATAAAGTTTCGCAAAATATTATTTTTTCAATATCTTGATTTGTGAAGGTTAACACATTTTGACCAATTTTGCAATTTTAGTTGTGACAATTAATTAAGGGCCACAGATGCGTCGCTTTATTACTGGATGTACTTTCCTTGTTTGAACTCGTCATCTTCACATCAAAATTTAATAGCATGTGTACTCATATTATGATGATTTGGGTACGTTTTGCTACATTATACCATTAAGAACGAACTTAGCAACTTATATACGCTCAGTGTAAACCATAAATGCAAATATACATTAGTGTGGTTTTTCAGCACCCTCATGTGCGGATTATGGAAATATTTCAGTAATATGGATTTTTGATAATTTCGACAAAAAGAGAAGACATGAAATAGAAGTAAAACGCAAGGGCTAATGGTTCGGTAATCGTCAACGGGTCTGGCCACATTTGAGGATTCGCGGAACTTTATTTTCCAGAACCGTATGTGGTCTTTATGGGAAACTCATTCTTTTCACTCATTTATTTTTGCCAAATAAGTTTCTCTTACTTGTTCCTCAAAACTATAGATCAACTACGTTTCTACATTTCTTGAGTTTTTCACGAATAAGAACGAGAGTTTTGAAATCGAACATTAAATCTAATGCGCATAAAACACACTACCCTAATATTCTTGAGCCAAATAAACAATTAATGTAGCAATAATAGGACTCAATATTGCAGTTTTTGCTCGCACTTTCGGCTCTTGCATTCCAAATTATGCTGTTTTTTTTATTCCGATATGTTTTCTTTCAGTCTCAAATTTGTCCATGAACAGACCTTAAATGTGAGTGTGCACTTCTTAATTTTAGTTTCAATTTCTAGTCTTGCTAAACCGCTCCATTTTTTGTTTGTGTTTTCTGTCAAAACATTGCTTTTTACGATAACATTTAAGAGTACTTTTTTATCTGAACTGACCTGATTTTTTCAAAGCGCAATAAAACGTATCGAGAACGTTTGTTATAAACCATGCATTTAATAATATTTATGGACTGACTATTTTTAAGCGTAGAATCTACAGTTTAACTTGAACGACGCGACTTGAGAAACAATTACGTCAGCCCGGCCCAAACATTGAAGTATCCACTACGTTTGCTTTGTGAGCATGTTATAAAGACTTTGCTTGCCAAACGGGACTAAACATTAGGTTCCAAGCTACAGATTTTCATTGCTCTTTTACGATATCGAAGAAATACACAGAAGCGGCAGTTCCATAAAGTTCTACCATAATCCTTTCGTGAGTAAGATCAATATTTTGTAATAAAATCGAGCATATCAATAAGTTTACAGACAAACCATGTGATAAACATATCAAGCATTTATATCTTTATTCTAAAATAAGATACCGAGTAGTGTAAAGATACAGCGAGAGTATTTCCATCATTGAGCAGAGTAAAGCAAATTACCAGCACTAGAAATTTGTAGCTAATAAAATGTTACTTTACGATTACATGTGTTGTTTCAATATAAGTAAATAAAATAAAATAAATAAAATATTTAAACCCCATTTGGAGCTTAGCAAATTTATGTTGTAGTTCCACGCAAACTTTCCATCCTATATGATAGTTCAAATCATATATAAACTGCTTGATTTAAATTTGACAATTATTATCGTTAGTTTTTCATTTTGCTTATTGTGCAATAGATTCGCTGTTTAGAATTATTAAATAAGATTTCATTATAAAAAAAAAAAACATTTATCAAAAAGGGACTCTATCATATTAAAACATATACATACATGCATGTGGCGTGGTATATATTTTGTTCATTACATATTGTCTTTACGAAATATGAAAAGACGACAAATGAATATAATTTTTTTAATATTGCGCGTTTGTGATTTGTTTTAAATGAATAACTTAATAAATTATAAAACTATTCTATAACGTATGGGACTGGCTTTTTATTAGAAACCGCTCTTCACAGTGTACCCCTGCTTTCATAAAAATCAACACAACACTGTTTTAGCAACCCTATATTGGGCGAGGTTTCAACCAACTTAAGGCATCATGTAAAAATTCGCATAGCAAGCTCTTTATATCGTTGGGATATCATCGGAAAACGTCAGTTGCGTATAGTCCATCTTTCAGCCTTATCAACTAGAAAAGGGAGAAGATACTAGAATGACTTTAAAATAGCATGCTCATTTAGGACGCAAATGAAAACGTGACGCTTTGTTAGAAAATTATTAGTTATTTTTTAAGAAACTCTCCTGCAAAGTTTTTGAAGATAAAATAGTTAACTTGTAAGCATCGTATTGTTTTTGGGACATGCAGCGGCATAATTTATTTCATAAAAATCATAGCGGTATTAATTTAGGCTTGAATTGAACCAAATGCGCAAATGAGCCTTGGATTACATTTTGGAAGACACAATTCGGATCTTGGCATTAACACTATATGTGAGTGGAAATATCATTGAAATTGAAACGAAATGAATGTGATAATTGTACCAGAAATCGGACAGTGAAAGAGGATAATTCATTCTATTCATCATTTACAACCGAGGTAGGTGCTCTTCTCCTTCAAAAACATATTTTTTATGCAAATAATTTAGTATTCACATGAAATAGTTTAAATTTAAATAGGGCGTTGTTTCATTATCTAAAGTTCCCAGCAAAGCATAGAAAAAGCATAGGACAATTTCATTTTACGAGATCTATCAATATAGAAATCATAGTCTAGCTGTTCCTTTTCAAGTGCAACCTAGTTTAAACCCAATAATTGGGCTTTAATTATATTCCATATCTTAAATAGTTATTAGAGCTGTTCAGTAAACTGTTGTGTATCATATAAAAATGTATTAAGGTGTATAAGCTTACAATTAGCAAAACAAACTTAGTTTATATAAGAATTAGTAATGTATGTGTTGATGTATCGAATTAAATAAAATCTATAATTGGAAAATAAATCAACTCATCATCGAATCCACATGAGAAATTAGGAAATCCCGCTTATTTTGTTTGGTAACAAAACATAAGGATAAAGCAACATTACTGATATATCAGTCTTTGAAACAGTCATAACAGTCATAACACCAAATTAAACCTTTTATTTGTTAAAATGACAAAGCATCATTTAAAGAAAGTACATTAAAAGGAAATGTTCGGTCGATTATGAATTAAAACAATTTTTCGGTTATTTCTAAATTCGTTGATGATAGCACAAGAAAATGAAGATCCAACTAATTCAGATTTGGAAAGCAAACAATATTATAAATGCAAATGTTAAATAATAGAATCAAATAAAACTTAAGTTATATATAATACAGAAATTGCGTGAGCCAAAACCTAAGCATAATCAAACTAAACAAAAAATGTTGGTTTGTGTCTGACGACATTCCCAAGTAAAGATTGGTGATAGCCAAGGTTAGACATACTGATAATCTCGCCGGTAAAAGACTTTTTCGATTAATTGACAGATTTCACTCTTGTAAAAGATACCTTGTATCAGAGGCAAAAGAAGCAAAAACATGTTAATGCAATTAACGTCAAACTGGATTTAAAGGCTTTTTTCAACGCTTATTGAAACAAAGAGGGCAAAGAAAAGTTCTGGTAGTCCACGTTGCTCTAGAGATGCTTTGACAAACTTGTTGATATAGATTGCTACAGAGATGTTTTCAGTTTGCCATGTATTATACCTATAATTCTACGTTGCAGCGGCATTGGCTTTATTAATATAACGGAAATAATATTTTGATATAACAATGCACAGAAAAAAGCTATCCGTTCCAAAACACAGTTGTAATTATAATTGTAGACTTTTTACTATTTGTTTTGCTTGCGTCACGTCTTTGAAAAAAAAATATTTACACAAAGGGGGGTCTGTCGTCAATATGCATTTATTGTATTTTTTGGTAATTTTAGGAAAAAAAATATCGTCTATGCGTCAGATTCCATTATTATATAAATTTAAAGCACGCCGCGAAACTGACGTTCAGGAACCCCATCAATTTATAGAACATTTTTAAGTTGTCTGGTAAAAAAAAAGATCCAACATATCATTCTCAGTATAAAACACCGTTTTTACTGTAGAAGTTGTTTCGGTCTGAGAATCTCTGTGACTGGATTGGTAAATATTAGTTTCATATAGTGCAACATTTCTTTGCGAATTAACTATAGGGACGTACATGTATGTTGCCAAAATCGGTGTTCGGGAACTTCTTGACCGGATGCCCTAAGCTCTATACGTGTACTTAAGGAGATGATTTCTACTATAATTTACTGGTTTTAAGAAACACTTAATAGCATTTGGTCATTGAAGAAATGATATGAGATTAGTTTATACATATTTTATATCATAATGTTAAAGGCAATTGTATCAAATGGATTAACATTTTTATTTTAAGTAATTTTCTTCGTTTATATTTTGTCTAGAGAAAATTGAAAAAAAAAACTTGCGGACAAGTCATTGCTGTCCTTATATTTTGTGAGACCATTTATAGTATGCAATATTCTCATAAAATTATATCACAGAGTATTATCTATATTCATTTTACAATGAATGACGGGATCCGCGCATAAAGGTGTTACGTGACTTTTGTGTTCTATAGCCCAATTAAAAGCACGTCCGTACATTTAATCATATAACGATTTTTCAACGGTTTTTTTCACACACAGGAGCATATATGATACAAATGTAGAAATGTAGATTTTGTCATATTACATTGACCAAGTATTATGTATACCAAATACATATCGATGCAAATATTGCTTTAATAACGCTAATACTTCTGTGCATGGAGCCCTTCAACTAAATATTACTTTACTTACATACAGACGATTGAACCTTTAGATCATGGTTCGATTTTGTGATAGTCTATGGCTTTAACATGAGATATGGGACAAATGTAAAATATGAATACGTTATTAGAGTAATTGAAACGCTACGTGCAACAATGTGTTGGGTCGACATGATTATAGAACCATGTTATATAGTTAAATGATGCTTCAAAATCAATGCGATCATAATAGTTCCATCTTTTTACCACTTGCCAATCCTCATATCAATGACAAATTTGAAAAAAAAATCAATGCATCTTTACTCAAAACGTCGATTTCAAACTTAACACAATGTGGCACGGAGCCCTCCAATCAACACTTTAATACACTGAATCCTTATGATGGAACACATTCAAACGACGTGGGAGTTCTTGATAAGTTATTTATCTAAAACTTATCTTTATTGAATTAGAATTTCTAGTTCTTGTATGCATGGAACCCTTCGATCACAAAATACACAAACGATGGAGGAGTTGCTGAAGAGATACAGGAGAAGTCAGACAATTGGTCAGCTGAAAGTGATGGATGACTTGTGTCACTGAGAAATATCAATACGCGAGAAAAGTAGGACTCAATAAAAAGGGCAAGATAATTAAACTCTGACGTATGCAATTTCCAGACATTTTGCATAGAAAAATATTTGGGTTTTAGAAATATAACTTTTTCTCAGCAATGCATGAGAGCGGATCAAGCAGAATACTACTACGTTTGCTAACAGTGTTTAAATAAACTACTTAACAAATATTGCTCTACATGCATCTCGGGTACCAACAATATTTGTCATAACATAAATACTGATTTAACTGTTTATTTGACTCAACCATATATAAATATTACCACCTTTTCACATGCTATTTGCTTTTGTGAAGTTTTTTCTGAAACTTTTTGGTCTGATGTACTTCAATTGAGCCCCGATCAACCCGATTGGCCACTGGATTTGATATCTAATGATTCGGAAAATTTAGATTGATAAGAAATTGCCAACAAGCCTTCGCGAGCTTCAAAAACTATCTTATATTAAAACTTCTGCAACGTTCTTAAAGATCCTGACTTATCGGACATTATATCAAATTCATAAAGGTGTATTTTATACTGCTACGTTTTTCATCTCAACAGCACCTGAAGTATCACACAACTAACTCTTAATTGCATCTGATAGCGTCTTCAACATTAGTTGACGGAAACTTGTTGCGCCCCTATTGTCACCAACGACAGGCGGAAATCCAGTTTGGTTTTTATCCACAATGGCGGCGCTCCTTTGATACTCCGAGCATGGGATACTATTACGGGCGGATTGAGAAAAATTACCTTCTGACAAATTGCTTAAGACAGGTTATAGAAGCGGGTGAATAATGCCCGAATAGTGGCGGCGGGTAAAACCAGTTCTTAATTTCAAGCGTTGTAGTGTCCGTAACGGGATCAGTGCCACTAATTGGTAGAGACAAGGCTTAATGTGCTCTGGCCCACATAAATATTCGTTCAGAGTTATTAGTATTTTCGGCTATTCTACTTTAAGATAAGGTTTCAATAATGTAGCCAAAACAACCATTGAAATAAGCATAATGCGTGTTGTCTCAGTTTATTTATTACAAAAATTAATGTATAATTAAGGTAAACAAAGTGTTTATAAACCATTCGTCATTTATTTAATTGCAGACAAACATTGTCATTGATAACATAGGATAAGCGATCCTGAATCGCAAGTTGCGATTTTAGCTGTTTCTTTGCAGAATTTAAAAAAATAGGAAGAAATAATCCTGTCGCCCCCTTCCGATTTCAAATATAGAAAAGAGTGGAAATCGCAAACCCAAGCGATTTTAGGTAATCGGGACCTAATGTTTGTTTATAATCCAATTATTTTTGTCCATAATCTATAATCGTTTTTTTTGTGCTGGTCGCTGATGAATTCAAGCGCAATAATTGACTATGGCATGGTAAAGGAAAATTAACTCAACAGTTTTTTGTTTCAGTTTATCATGCATGCTAGGCTTCTAACAAAAAAACACGGTCAATGCTCTATATAATAGTAATTTAGGAAAATGCACATAAGAATATTAATCAATCACACCATAATGTCTTTCTGAGACATAAGCCATTTTGATAAATTGGATCATTCTTATATATTTAGATGTCACACACGGGACTGTCATTGTGCATTAAACTTATTAAAACAGAATGTTCTAATTTTCTATTTTGGAATTTTACTTGATCCCTCTTCATCCCAATCCACTTCTATATGGATGAGTAAACCCCTTCACAGTTCTACTAGTCTTTTTACGGATCCTAAGACAGGGAAGCAGGAACATTGCAGAATCCATTGCAAGGTGAAACGAGAGAGTACATAAAGACAGTTTATGCCGTCTATATAGCTGCTTGCGATGGTCAAACACAGCTATAAACTAACCGTTGCAACATTTAAGACAAAACATCAGATAGACATATCAATGTCTATGTGTAGCTCATGGAATAGAATTGACCTCGCATGTTTACCGATAAATCTCATGCATCACTGACTCTATGTTATATATGATATATGAATTGTATATAAGGCGTGTGATTTTGATAGCCAAGATTGAGTAGCATGGCCAGTATAAATTATAAATGTAGTATCATGATATATATGTTAGCGCGAAACTTTGATTTTCAGTGAAACTAATGTTTCGCTGAAATCAAATTTTCGCACTAACATATACACAGCAAAGGAGAACTCATAATCTGATCCTTGATGCGCAATTTCGTTTCCTTCGGAAGCAATATTTGCCAGGCGCAATCCGTTCCCTTTCAGACTATGCGTTTACCAAATATAAATAGATTTGCGAACTACATCCCGTGGTCTCTTATATTTTATACCATCGGATCCCCCGATTTAATATTTTCTGGAAGAGCCAGTTTGCGTTACAATATACCCCCTGACTTTTTTGCAAGCTGATGATTTAAATTTTATTCTAATCGATACAACCGATAATGTTAAGCTAATGAATTAGAAAATAATTTTATCTTCGATAAAAACATTTTAAGTATGTCATATGGATTTAGAGTTAAACAAAGTATTAGTTTGTATTTTACCGTTTGCAATGATCTATTGCAAAATAAACTAGATTATAATCTAAGACGTAGCTAGAGTGATGCATCTTACATGTGAATCACTTGTTAAGTAAACTGATAAATATTAAGTGATGTAAAGTGATAAAAAAGTAACGTAGTACAAATAAAGTTATGAAAGAAATTACAAGTGCGCTTCAATGAGTTGTCCGAAAAATTCCTAGTTTTGAAATTCATTTCATCACAGTTTTGTTATTCCTTGATGGATAATTTTGACTTTTACACATAATCTCTATGAATATCTTAGCAACATAAAAACGGAAGATAACTTTAAATAGTTTTTATTCTATTTAAGATACAAAGGTGTATTTGAACCCTACCACGGGGAAATGGCGCTTCAATGCTTTGTCTTATTTTCAAAAAATAGATTTAATGATACGTTTAATTGTTTAAACATGTTAATTTACTATTGATACATGTTCTAAAACCAAACACCAGTGACGTTTTATTGACTTTTATGCATTGGGAGTGATCCATAGCTCATCAATATTATAAATGCGGTTGGGCTGGTACTTTTTGCTACATTTCGGCATTTTTATTTTGAACGTTATTTATGTGTTTTATATAACCAAAATATGGGTTTATATATAGCTAAAACATCCGTCAAGAAGCGACGAGTACAGCGCTTTCGATTTTATGTGCCCCTATATTACCATAGAGAGGGTTGCTACGCGACAAGTACCCGGTGCACATTCCATGCCCATATATACAATTTATGCGGCCCTACATAACCATGCAAACAGTCACTATGCAAGTGGTCAGTTTGACGTTTTATTATCAGTGTATATGTAATCAAATGAACTAATAAAATATGCACATTAATTGATTTAAAAGTATAAATGCATTTGTGTATATGTTATAAACAATAAGATCAATTTTGCTTTTATTTATCATTCAAATAGAGTTAGAAATGTTTTCATTCCGATATAACGACAATAGTGTTTGATTTTAGAACATGTATCAATAGTAAATTAACATGTTTTAACAATTAATCGTATCATTAAATCTATTTTTTGAAAATAGGACAAAGCATTGAAGCGTCATTTTCCCGTGGTAGGGTTCAAATACACCTTCGTATCTTAATTAGAATAACAACTATTTAAAGTTATCTTCCGTTTTTATGTTGCTAAGATATTCATAGAGATTATGTGTAAAAATCAAAATTATCCATCAAGGAATAACAAAACTGTGATGAAATGAATTTCAAAACTAGGAATTTTTCGGACAACTCATTGAAGCGCACTTGTAATGCCTTAGGTGATGAAGGAGAATCTTTCCTGATTGTTCTACTTCTTCGTTGTTTAAGGGAAATTATTAGAACATTGCACAACTATAGCGCTTCATTGATAGGATTTACGTTGAGGTGGTAAGAATTGGTTGGCACCTTAAAATAACTAGACTGCTATCAAAAATGAAATAATAAATTGAACATAGAATTACATGTATACATTTGATAATATCTTTTGAATGTGCTACAAAGTGTTTTGCATTCGAATTATAACACATTTTCGCATGTAAGGTATGCAACAACTCTTCAGGTAATATATAAACAGTCATTTTCCATGCGCATCTAATAATTTAATCACGTTTTATACCTTCCAACCAATGAATAAGTGTTATTGAAAAAATAGCATTGGGCGATAACATGCGAAGATTGCAGAGCCTCTTAATATAGATAATGTACATTGCGTAGATAACTCTTTACTGCTTGGCATCCTAAAGGTGAATCGGACATTATTCAATGTTCCTTGCATCGATGGAGGATTCCATCCTTGGAGGTTATTGCAACATTTGCACGTATCTGTATACTAAACATATAAACAGAATGCTTGTTAGTCTAAGTAATGAAGAATGCAAACAATAATTGACAACGTATTTGATCTTTATCTCCGTTCTTAAGCGGCCATCAGGTCAGGATTTATTCCGGTTTGAGTACACAGATGTGTAAACTACCTGCTACGAATGAATAAATCTGGAATAGTTCTAAAGACGTGAATGATCTATCAACAGCAAGACTCATGACTTGTTTGTACTTGCATAACATTTTTGCATTCCTTCCCATAACTCTGATCTTATTTGGATGTATGATAATGGCCTAAGATTAAATACCATATATATTTCATTATGTTACATAGTCTCGAATCGATATCTTTAAAATGAAGAAAATAGTCATTGCGAATGTTGATGCATCTTGTCACCAAATCTCTTTTTGCGAAATAAAAGCTACCCTGGTCTTTGGAAAAAATATTCTCCATATCAACATATACCAACAACATTTATTTACGATTTAATGTCCCTATTATGTTATAAAAGAACATCTCAACCCAATTTAACAACGCATTATCGACGAGTTCCCGGATAAATCAATACGTTTCTGATTATAAAACACGATCTGGATCGGATTTATAATCCCTTTATCTTTTACAGACAGCTATACTGACAGAGATGGCATTACCTCGTTTTATTAATTTTTATCCTAGTTTGTTATTAATCACAATCACTTAAATTGGCCTGACCACATTGAAAGTTGTTTCGAGCGTTTTCCCAAAACAAAAAGCGATCTTCCAAGTAATTCTTTTTGGGAAATTGATAAAGGTAT
>LQRL01167642.1:30918-42320 GCA_001703475.1 Hydroides elegans | reverse complement strand
GTAAAACTAGAATGTTTGTACTTAACGACAGACATAAAATCATTTCTGTTCGAATTTTGTCTAGGTTCGGCCATTTTTGACCTCAAATCTACTAGTCTACATGTAATTCATTACATGATGAATAATGATCATACAGGAACTTCATCTGCATATGTCTCATTCTTCCATTGTTTTATCAAAGCCTCAAGACATCAATATTTGAACAGTGACAAAAAAACAAGATGGCGGAACAGGAAGTACATTATAGAAATGGGAAAACAATTCCTTTTATTCATTAGCAATATGCTATTTATATTTATGATTTACTGGCATTCTTTAAATGCAAAAAGAAATATTTTAAAATATCAAAAACCATTCACCCCCTTCATACAACCCATTACTCACCCTTCGACCTGGCCTCCCCCCTCCTCGTCATCATCATCCTCATCATCATCGTCGTCATCATCGTCATCATCATCCTCACTTCCGTCGTCGCCATCTTGTTTTAAGGAGCCCAGTGGCGCCGCCATCGGCTTGTGGTCTTGCATGCGCTCGTTTCTCATTGGTCCGCCGGGGCCGCCGCCAACCTTTAAGGGAGAGAATTATAAATATTATTTACTTTAATATATCACGCAGACTATCGTTAACTAATAGAGAGGGGAAGAGATATTCTATTTTGGTTATTACATAATATTTTTCTCCTTTTTCTTTCTTTGTTTACGCAAAGAGAATATATTATTTTCAAGTAGAATATTGTTGCACATATACCGTAATTACCGGTGTATAACCCGCACCGTTGTATAACCCGCACCCTATGATAATCACGAATTGTTCTTTCAGATTCAGTGTATAACCTGTGCCGGTGTATTACCCGCAACCTAAATTGATTCTTTTCGGCAAAGTGTATATTTCACGCTATAACCCAATACAAATGTCTCAAATATGCTAAGGTCTCTGCCCTTATAACATCCGAATTTATTTATTTCAACATGAAAATTTAAAATCGAGCGTTTTATGTTTTTGAAATCGGTGCATTGCTAGCACCGTTGAATAAGTCGAACCTGGGAGTTTTGTACGTACAATAAATGCATAATCCGCGTATTATACACCGGTAATTATGGTAAATAAAATGGATGATTCAATTTCGTCAAATAGACATAATGCATATCAATATGCGATTTTAGCCTCTTGTGAATCGTTAAGCTGAAAATTAACAAATATCAAGGTGTAAATGCACTCAATAAATTTGCACAAATCCTTATTGTCTCAAAATTGACTGAACAACATCGGGCAATTCAAAACAAGCAGGATTATAACATATAAGAAGTTTTGTTTAATGAACTGCAAATATTATTGTCGTTTTATATCTGCTCACAAAATGTGGTGACATACAGCTTCCTCCTATCAGGAATAAGGGCTGTGTCGGGTATCTCAGATAGTCGCGTACCCGATAATCACCTTGGGTGCCCGAACCCGAATTTCATTTAAAATTTCCAATGGAAATATGGTTTTACTAATCAAATGTTTCTTTAAGAAGCAGATTCAAATGTTGCTGTGCTCTTAAGCCTTCAAAATACGTCAGTTTTCAGAGAAATTTTGCAAGCTAAACAAGAATTATCATGATCTTTCAATTTATCTTATATTCAATTATAAACAACAGCATATCCTCTAGAGAAAATGTTAATGAAACCCTATGGAAATCATGTTTTGAGAAATTCGGGTCGGGTATCGGGTCGCAGGGTGTAGCATAAGGGTCGAAACCCTCGGTAATTTCGAGGGTAAATCAAGATTACCGAGGCAGAATTCAGATACCCTCGAAAAAATACCGAGGGAGAAATTCTGCACATTTTTTAAGCATATGTTAAAAGATATCTTAAAAGATTTTTCCTATCAATAGTTTATGATGCAATGGAAAAATTCTACACTTAATTGTATTCTTATAATTTATATCATTCATGAAAATCAGTGTTCGCGCTTAACACTAGCGCGACCAGTAACGGTTCCGTTGGACCAGTAACTTTTTGAGGTTATGGGGCAGCGGGCCAGTATAAAATCAGGAAATTAATAATTCCACAACTCATGAAATTTGGTTCGCCCCTTCGGTGCTCGCATCTGTCAGTCCATCGTACTTTAGAATAAGTTAGTATCGTCGATGATACTTTTGCAACGAATGTCGATTGGTTTATAGTTTATGACGTAGTAGTAGTACGCGAATCGGGAGTGTCACTTTTCAGTAACATATGTCTGTCATATACCTAACCGATCTCTTTGCTGCTAGAGTGTCGTTATAAATACTGTTTATAATAATAATCCTCATGTACACTTTGACTCCCGCAAATGTAGAATCAGCCTAATAAATACTCATTGAATGCATTCCTTGATTATCCAGAACATATTTTCGCTCGCGCCTTCGGCGCGCGAATTCGACTCACATTTGTCATCAAATTTCGTCTGCGAACATCATTTAGACGGCGTATGTTGCTTTTACGGGGGCGCTTGCGATCGAATCTGTAAAACAAGAGGTGGAGATCCGAAAGAAATAATGAATGTCGAGCCAGTTTTTTTTGCAAAAGCGCGAATTATACTTTTTTTTTAGATTTTTGCAAATACTTCTCATGTACACTTTAACATGACTTAGTTAAAGAAATAAAACCTTCAAGAGTGCTATTTAGGCGGGTATGGAGATTGTAGCATTATTTGAAGGTTTTGTGATGATAAAGGGGGGGGGGTCTAACCTGCGTTACCGAGGTAGATATCGCTTACCCTCGAAAAATTACCGACCCAAAATCGAATCTACCGAGGCAGAACTCAGGTACCGAGGCAGAATTCTGGCTTATGCTACACCCTGGGGTCGGGTATTGACCACGAGTGTTTGGGTAGCAAAATACTCGACCAGACACAGCCCTAATCAGGAAGCACCAGATATTCACAGTAACAAAATTATGAATTAGAAGTCAGTTCATAATAAAATCGTTTTTATTTTATATTTTGTCCATGTTGGGAAAAAATGTTTATGGCAAGTATTGAAGAAGTGAAAATACATGTAGATATTAACCGCCACCAAAATTACATAAAGCTGCACTATGCTCTAAAATTAGTGAAACACTAATAGTCAAAAACAGCATCATACCCGTAGAAAACAAATGTGTAAAGATGACATATATCTATATCTGTCACGAACTAAGAAAAATTATACATTCTGAAAAAGTATTCTGAATTGAGTTTTCAGAGACATTCAATACGTTTATGATCAATGGCAATAATGCTGCGAAATTTAACTGTGTTTGCTTTCGTTGCTTATAATATTCAACTATTCTTATGCGATTGGATGATTACTTTTCGTATTTCATTTACTACAAACGCGAATGATAAATTTGTTTAAGTGTTATTTTCCAATTCTTAAGAAATTTACTTCAATCATTGTCCGTTTTACATCTATGTACTTTAATGATTAAATGTCTCAAATAAACTTACTCGGTGTTTTTACCAATAATGATGTCATATGCCTATGATCATAACAAATGCATCCAAATATTTAATGAGAGTATAGACTAACCTTTATTGGTAAGAATGCAGTTTTTATATTTATCATCTTATTTTTTTTTTAATCCGAATACAATCAAAATATTCTATACGCTCATTTTTAAGAGAAAGGTTATGGAACACATTTATTAATTAGATTTCCAGGTAGCCATAAAAACAATTCATCCTAGCTTATTCTAAGAAAATCAATTTGGAAGTTTTTGGATAATCATCATATAACAGAAATTACAACAAATATTGACACAAACTGGGATGAATTCTTAACAATTAAATGAAATAATTAAAACTACAAGAAAAAGCAACCTCAAAAGCTTTATATCGTATTAATTGTGGAACATAAAACAACATGAAATACTTCGATATTGTTTCTATTTATCAAATTGTACTTTGTAATTGAACTCTGCAACGTTTATAAATGTTAGAAGTGCATGAAATGTTTACTTTGAATCTGTACTGTATAGTATACGAAGTACGATGTAAGATATGTGTAAATATAAATATAGGCATGTGTATACCTCCCCCTCCATCCTCTATCTTTTTGTGATAGGATTTGATGAGGAATAAAATGTTCATAGCGCAATTTGCTGTTTCAAGATTTCGTTTTATAATAGCCGGAGGCTTCAATTTTATCTCTTTTATTTGATTAACTATACACTTTATTTGATATCATTGTCTATATTTCATGTTTTTTTATGCTACACATTTTGTTTTATGCTGCAAAAGCACAAGGAAACAAACAAAAGAAACACAAATAATTGAAGGGTTCCGTGCAACAGCGTGTTAAGTATATAATTGACATTTTGATAAAAGAGACATTAAATGTTTTCAAATTGGTCATTTACATAAGAATTGGCACGCGGGCAAAATATGAAATTATAAAAATCCCATGGAGTCTATGGATATATTTGAGTATATAACATAGATCTATAAACACGTGATAATTTTCAACATATTTTGACGAAACCTGTTAAGTTGACTTAACACATTGTTACACGGAGCCCTTTAATTATGAAACACAGTTTCTCAAAACGGCCACTGGGCGGCGCCACTGAGGCGACAAGCGAGGTCACGTGGTGTACCTCTGTGTCGTCATCAGTTTCCTCATCATCATCGTCGTCATCATCGTCATCCTGGGGCTGCATGCCGCCGCCGTACATGGGCTAGAATGTAAAATGGCCGATAAAACAAAATGGTGGATTCAAATGACGGATAAAACAAAATGGCGACTGAAACAAAATGGCGGATAAAACAAAATGGTGGATTAATTTAACGGGAAAATAACAATTGCCGACCATGTCAGAACCATTTTGCGGCTAAGATACACACTGGTGACTACCGTGAATAAAATGGCGACCACCCTAAAATGACGGATTAAATGGCGTATAAATAATTGGCGACAATATTAAGACAACTTGCGGCTTAAATGTTGGCCGTGCTTGAAATAAACTAGATGATGGCTAAAATTAATTTGTAATTCTGTTAAAATCAAACATATTGATGGACAAAATGAAACGGTGCTGTCCGAGAATCGAGTTGCGGAAATGCCTCTATTTCCTCATTACCGAATAGCCATAAATGGCAATGCGCATGTATATAAGACGAAGAAAGTGAAAATGTACAGATTCACCAGACACGAACACGCACCTGTTACAATACGAATTAGCATTTATGATAATGACACTTCTGAGTGTTTTTTTTTTTCGAAACGAATACAAGAATGAGCACTGTGCATTCGTTTGCGATAGCTTCGTGTAATTCTTCGAATGAAAACGTGTGTCATAAACAGACACGCCCATTTGATATTTACAGGCGTGGCAATGCACGTGGTCTACACTAACAGACGCAAGCACGCACAATCATAACAATAAATGCACGCACCTGTTGTGATGGTCCGCCCTGTTCGTACTCGTCGTCTAGCTGGTCCGACATCCTCGAGTCCGCTTCCGGAGGCGTGTTACCACGGCTCGCTGCAATAGGGGAGAAAAGTGGCATGTTTTAGACACCATTCTATTGATAACATTGGCAAATTTTACAACTTTAATTTATCTATAATAAAACATATTTAACACACCATTTTATTGATAACCTTGCATATTTTACAAAATAACTTTATTTGAGACATAGCACATTTTACACACCATTTGATTGATAACATGGAACAATTTTGCAAATAACTTTATTTGTGACAAAGCACATTTTACACACCTTTTTATCTATTACATGACATAATTATTATACACATTATTGATTCTGCAAATTGGTATGATTAACACATAAATAAGTTTTGTTTCATGTCATATATCTTTTCAATTATAACTTACACTTTTAAAGCATTTTACACAATATTTATTTTGATATTGCGGGGTGTTAAGAAAAAAGATCTGCCAAAATCTTTGGACAATTTATAAGAAAATTGTTAAACAGTGAAATTCTATTTCCAAACTTTAGTAATATCTAACGTCTATACATTGAGCAAAAAAAAAGAAAAGAAATCAAATAAAAACCCTACTAATATATGAGTCCAAGTCCATTTAAATCTCAGATAAAAGAAAGCAATGTCACGAAAACAGAAACAAAACTTAGACAATTATCTTTCACTACAATCCAAGCGATATCTTACTTCATTAAAACGTCGAATAGGCAGGATAATACAAGTGCGTATAGTCTTAGAAGCCGATCAATTATGCGATAGATACATACAATGTTAGTTACGTTCATTTAAAGGTAATTTAAGCTAATTATCAATGTATACTATGGGCTTTAGTGACAACCAAACCTTTTTGATATTTCGTTTTTTTTTTTTTGGTCTCATAGATTCTACCCCAAAAATCTTTTTGGTTAAGCAAATATTTCCAACAAAGAATGTTAACTAGTTCTCGAGTTAGTTTTATATACATACATACGGAAATCGAAGGAGAAATAATGTATAAATGTTACTCTTTTATCGTCACGAGAAAGAATTTTTAGCGCATAATACGAAGGGTTCTGTACAAAATGCGATTTATTGTCTTTTTATTACATGTTTTTTGATAAAAAATATTTGATAACAGTCATTGTATGTGGACAATGGCAACTTAACCCATGAACTATGATTTTCATTTAAAAGTGGTTAAGGACTGTTTTATGCTTTTGCTACAGATCCCTTCATTTTTTAACGTTTATTCATACTCGACGATGGATTCGAACCCGGGATAACTGATTTCCGCTGTCTTAAACCACTCGGCCAGGGATCGGATAATTCGTTGGTGTCTAAAAAATTGTCGGTATTAAGATTGAGATAAACCTCTAGATTCGTATCAGCTGATAAAACTTTTATTTAGGATTCATTATAATCATTTGACGCCAAGGGAAATCATTTTATTTGACTTTGTATCACTATAACATAAAACGGCTTCGATTTGTTGGTGAATTAATTAAGCCTGATGCAAAATCAATACAAAAGTAAGTATAAGTGTAAATCATAAATGATGAATAAAACTTCAAACAAATCCGATACTCACATATGAAATTAAATATTATTGAAACAACAAAACAAAGCAACACAAAAATCAAGAAAATCACATATGTGTAACGGTATAATAAACAAAACTACGAGAGGATCAGAAAATATAATTGCTATTAATATTAGTGTATTTAAAGAGACAACAACGTTTACTTTATAGAAGAGGAAAATCGTTTTTTTTTTTAATGTGAGAAAGTTGTAAGACAGGAGTCAGTTTCCCCTAAGAGAGAGTAAAGTACATAATGAAACAATATTAATAAGGCACTGCACTCAAGAAACATAATTGTATGAGAAAAGGTGTTCATCAGATTAGAAATTATGAAACAACCCTAAAAAACAGCCAATGAAAGCCACTGCAAACAGGCTCAGACACAATGTGATAATCCGAATGGTTGAAGCAAATCTGTAAGCGACCCAGTCAAATACACGACAAATAATCAACAAAACCTTGAAAATAAACTAAGCAAGTGAGTGAAGTACACTATATACAGTGAATGGACACCGCACTCTGGACAGATTAAGGGGTTTACACCCTACTTGGGATCAGTACCATAGATTATATACTATAGAAGTACATTTGGACTCATAGCCGTGATTTTCAATATCACTGGATTCAGGATCATGAGTTTAAGGACTTCGGGGATCTCTACCATAGATATCGGTACTATAGTCTATAGCAGGAATCAGTTTCCTTGGGATATCCAGGTATGTGTTTAGTACTATAATGTAATTACCCTGGGGATTTCCGGGTACTATAGAGAGGGACAAATATAAAAAGGAGGTGCATTATAGGGCGTATTCAATACCCTGGGGATATCCAGGGAGATTATCAGAGATTTCAGTAACAGGGAAATGCAATACCCTGGGGATAAGGTCAAATGGAGATCAACACCCTCGAGATTTCGGAGATCAGTGCAATAGATATCAGTACTATAGGGAGGGATGCAGTACCCTGGAGATATCCAGACAGGTTATCAGTAGTTTAATAAGGGGTGAAGTACCCTGGGGATATCCGGGTGCCCCAACACTGAAGTCACTTGGTTTTTTTTTTTACCCAAGGGCTCAGTGGCATATAATCATGTTAGTTCATACTAAATTCAGAGCCATGAGTTTCAGTAAAATAGGGATCAGATTCGTCGCGTCAAATTGGGATTAATACCCTGGGGATATCCGGGTGCTCCCACCCCTCCACCACCGGCGGCGACTCGATTGACGGGCGAATAAATGCTCGGCACGTCCTCTGCGTCCGCTACGTCCAGGCTCTCGTCGTACGGCTGGTTCTCGTGGTTACGCAGACCCTAGTAACCAGGCCATGAGATTACAATGGTTTAAGATATGTTGATATATTTATTTGTTCGATGAGGTATTAAGGGCATCAGAGTTATTGTGATACGTATGAGGCCTGATAGTGCTGACAGAGTTATACTTTGCCAATGTAAACACAGCTCTCTGCAACCTGGCGCAGATATTACAACGGTTTAAGATATGTTTTTATATTTATTTTTGTGTTGATTTATTTAGGGTATAAGGTACGAATTGGACAACTGGTATATGTGAGAGACATAGGAGTACAGACACAGATGATGCTCATGGTAACACAGCTACTGGTAACCTTGTTGAGAGACGAAATATAGATACACAGTAAATTTGATATTCGATAAGTTCAAAGAGCTTTATATACCGTGTGACAGACACCATTAGCAATTATTCATAGAATTTTAAGTATAAACGTTTCCTAGTAGTTTGGCAGCCTTAAAACTTGATAACGACAAAACGAATGGAATCGGCATAGAAACGGTAAAATTCTTTAATTTTACAGCAGCCTTGAGTATCCTACAAATATCGTATCAAAACTATCAACCCATATGCTAAATATGCGATGAAAACCAAAGGGAAGACCAAAATAATATCGAATGAATGTAGTACAGAGCGACATTCCATTATCAAGATGTCCAGGATTGTTCAGAGTAGTCGACCAGTATTAAACCAAATAAGTAGATCTTAACCGGAGAGCGCGCCATGAAGCCAAAAGTAACACGACCAGTGATAAAGCGATTCGTTTTACAAACCGCTCAGTCATAATAAAATGAGCGAGTACGAACTTGATGAGATTTTGATAAGTTTTGACTTTATTCGAAAAGATTGCGATATGTTTTATCGGAATTACAGAAATCAATTAACCTTTCACCAATTTTATATCTTAGTTATAATATATTTGAATGGTATAGAATATATACAACGGTTTTGATTTCGAAACTAAAAAAATGGATGGTTCATCCGCGCTCATGTTTTAGAAGTTTTTTTTTAAATGATGTGCGAAGACAAGAATAAATCATTATAAATTTCAGGCAGTTTTTCTAGCTTCAAATAGAACTCGTGTATATATTGTATATTAACAAACTGTAAATTCTACCATGTCAAGTATATTGAATTGATTTAAATAGGTAAGATTTTCCACTATACCAACATGCATTTCAATCATTTATGTACTATCTATTTGAATTAGGGATAAACAGGAAATATGAGAACACTTCGTGATCAAACTGAGAAGTATTATTTATCTGGGCCCATATGCATGAAAAATCTTACATGTCTGAGTGCACTTACATTCTAAGTTCGACATCGATATCTCGGTTAATACTTCGAATTTCTGATTGAAACACTCCGAAAGCTATAACCTACTTTGAAAATTAGAAAATTAACAGTTTGATTACATAAACCTAGCCATGAACTAAGATTTAATCTACTGGCTTAGAATGTAAGTGCACTCAGACATGTAAGATTTTTCATGCATATGGGCCCTGACTTTTCAGTTTCACTTGATTCACTTTTTGATATACTTCTGAATTTGACCGCATGATGATCAGAGCTTAAGAAGCATTAGAGGAATTTTAGGGAGTGTTAAATGCAGGGTATTTCTATCCTAACTACGAAGCGTTTATTAACTAGAGGGAGCCTTTGATACCTCCGTAGGACGCTCGGGGAGCGCGGGGTGTGGGGTCGTATAGACTTGCTACTTCTTCCTGGTCACCGACTTCCAAAGATTCGTCGTAGGGCTGATTGTGATACGTGTGCAACTAGAATACATAGAACCAGTGATAGTGTTGACTATATAAAAACTAGACGATGGTGTGTGTTGCTATACCACACGTTCAGCACATGGTTTTGCCACAAGGTGTTTTTGAGACGCAAGATTTGAACTCGATACCTCTCGCTTACTTCTGTCGACTATGATACACTTGCGACACCACTCGACTTAAACTGATCAATAGCTATTCCATTTGAACACAGTCAGATAAATATGAAACGATGCTTTCCCTCAGCATAAAGCACAAAATGAGTTGTCGTAACACATCGGGTACTCTTCTCATGTGAATATGTCGTTTCACAAAGGTATAATATGCAAAGAACAAAGCTGATCGCTTGGGTTTGAACTCATAAATTATAACATGAAACATTTAACACATAGAAGTATGTATAAATCGCAATAAAACATTACCAGCACATGCATTGCCAGCAAAACAGCTAACAAGAAAACAGGTAACAAATAAATCATGAACAAACATGCAAGCAAAGGTCGATATAATCAGGGTGTTATATAGCAACTTTTGAAAACCCAAATACGAATCAATGAAGTTTAGTTCTTTCTTTATACGAAAGGTTTTTAGATTGTAATATCATGTTTTGAGATATTCAACTTATTGAATTAAGTCTGCATTTTCATTGATGGATTTGTAAAAAAAAAACGCATATATATCACCCTTTCTCATGCATCTGAAATGAAAAAATAAATATGTTAGACTGAACACAATACAAAGAAACATGTTGGCGGACATGCATGACGTCTTCTTCGCTACCTTTTATTCCCTTTACGTTTCTCGGTGTTGGTGTATATACACTTGCAATTTCTTCGCCGTCTGGCACTTCTAAAGATTCATCATAGGGTTGATTTTGATATACATTAGCCTGGAATGAATAAAAGTTAAGGGTCATTCGTTTAATACGATTTTTATGAGTAACATGCCCATGTCCTGATACGATTTGCATGGCTTTTATGACAGCTTTAAGGTATTGATTACATCAAGTGCCGTATATCCAGTGCCAAAAACGCTACACATTGGCTATGGGCAGCGACATGAAACAACTGATGAATCCTGGCATATACCGGAATTCATTACTCCAGGGATCATTTTGGCGGGGGCCATGGCCCCCAGATTCTCAAAATGGCCCCCATTTGTTTTGGCCGGGGGGCCGCTATGGCCCCCACTTCCTGAAAATGGACCCAAATATTTTGGGCAAGGGACATAACCTTTTTTTGTATATGTTTTTATGGTTTTAAAAATGTTGGTATATTTTACAATTTCGCCATTTTTGTACG
>LQRL01167642.1:0-20912 GCA_001703475.1 Hydroides elegans | reverse complement strand
ATAATGGACACATTGCCATTTAACCAATATGAATATGTTTAGGGATATTGTTTTGGAACAATGATTTAGATAGATCAATATTGATTCCCCTATCATTGACTTTTTACCGCTAGACTAGTTCTGGTCACAACTAGACTAGATAAATGACCATGTGCTATGGATTGTGTCTGAAGTTATACAATCTATACTCTATAGACTCGGTATTGAAAAATAAGAGCTAAATAAAACTTATTTATCCTTTCCGCTATTATCAAAAACATGAAACAACAAAATATTGGCACTAAAGTCCTTTTTTAGTAAAATAACGGCAAGTGTCCGTTTTTTGAGAAAGTCCATTTTTCTCCAAATGCAAATCTTTAACTTAACCGCACATTCGAATTATAAAGAATTGAATGGTTTCGTGTTAAGCAACTTAAAGTCAAATGATAAAGTTACCCCGAGACAAAATATAGTTTAGATTTATATACAAATGACTCGTTTATTCAAAGTCAAAGTCAAAACTTCGTAAAAAGTGTTCATTAATTGAAAAATGACTCTATTTGCAGAACTTGCAACGTTTTGCCAAGTTGAGTTTTATACCTTATCATTTAGGCAACACGTGAAAAACTCGTATTGCATTTATGAGTTAAGCCATTCGAATTATTGAATTCAATTATTCAACAGCTTTATACAGAATACAAAGTTTAACAGTGTTCTGAGATTCGTATTATTTTTTTCACGGCACAATAATTTTGGAGTTACCATTTTATTAGTTCAAAATGCATTTTGCACTTAATTTCAAAAATGAAACCAGCTATACAATGTAACAACAATAAGGCCAAATATCTATAGCTGTATACATGCAAGGGTGCCTATAAATAAATGCACCTTTTATTACGAGCTTAAAGAATAGTTTCATTATAAGGAGAGAGTGTCTGATTGCGAGAGTGAGGGAAAGCTCAATGATCAGTTATTCAATTGCAAATACCACAATAAAACTGAAATTCCAATACAATAGAAAATATATAAATTGGAATGACTAAAATCTTATGTGTTTAAAAATTACAAAATGACTACAACTTAGTGACTACAGATCGGCAGATCGTATGAGAATTGAATTTGTTTTCTTAAAAACTTTAATCTTATATTAAGCTCATAATTAGCATTAAAAGACCAATGCATTAAATTATTTAAATGCTATACGATTTGCAAACCATTGGGATAAACGCCTCTTCTGTTCAAAGTTAAACTAAAACGATGGAAAAAGACTGAAATTTTTACATCGTGCTGAAAATAACAACATCGAATCTGATATTGAAATAAAATCAATCACAAAAATCGGAGACAACAGCAGTTATTCATGCAACTGAAACTTTTCTAAAAGCTCGTTGTTTTATGAAGGACATGAATTTCAAAACTATAACTCCACATTAAAGAATAAATCCAATACTGACAGTGGATTCAGCAGGAAAAAATAAATTCGTAATTTGGCAAAGTGCCAACAGTTTTAATTTATTAGATGATTTAAATCAATCACTTAAATTAAAATTAAAAAGAAACAAAACATGGGAAAAGCTACGAAGGACCCACCAAAATGCGTGCGCTGTCGAAACCACGGCATATCGAACATATTAAAAGGTCACAAGCCGTTTTGTCGCTTTCGGGATTGTACGTGTCAGAAATGTATCTTGATTAAGGAGCGACAGAAAATCATGGCCGCCCAGGTGGCGTTGACAAGGAGACAGGAATTGGAGCGGCAGCGAGGGGAAACGGGTGAGTTGCTATGGGAACGGGTTGCTAAAGGAGTATTGGAAACATGAGTATTTACTGGAGTATATTATGGAACCGATGGGGGTGAATCCAGGAAAGTTTGAACCCAGGTGCGCTTATATAGTCTAAAAAACTAAGGGAGGGTGCTTTGACTCGCTTGTGATAGTGTAGATCACAATTAAGGAGGAGCAGGGATGGGCGTTTTTTTGTTTGGCAAAAGCAACACAGAAACGTTTGACGCTGGACTATCAAATATTTTAAAATGGAGTTTAGAAAATTTTTGAAACAACGTTATAATGTAGATGATGGGGGTTGATGATAAGTAAGTTGCAGGGAATTTCTTGACTATTTATTTCGCTGTGTTTCGTTATTTGTTATCCCTTCTTTGAAAATAACGTTTGTTTTTGGTAAATGTAACGAGTTGTGGTGTGTAAAGGGGGATCAAAGTAAATGTTTCATTGGAGATAAAGTTAAGATTTAATCATGTGTCAAGACTGATTTTTTATAAGTAATAATAATCTATATTCGCCTTTATTATTTTACCTTTAACAAATTTGCCTAAATGTTAATAACAAAAACTAATAATTATTGTAAGTATTATTATCTATTTGATACGTATATATTGTTCTAGATATCAGACAAACATACATGTATGTCCCTTGACGTATATTCGATCAAGTTTATTTTTTATGCCTTCTTCAAATTAAAGTCAAAATACCGACTGTTTTAAAGCAAAAAATATATAAATTTAATAATAATTCATTTGAATTTTAAAATTTCAGCTATAACCCCGCTTCAGCATGACATCAAACCCACAACACCACCGTCAACGCCAAACCATTCCACCAGCTCATCTCCGAGTTTACCACACAGTTCCTCTGACGATGACCACAGCCACCAAAGTTATCCAGGTCGTCTGCAATCCAAATCAGCAGACGATCCAGTTTTCCCACCAAAAATAGCAGACGATAAATTTCACCCGCCAAAAATCGCAGACGACAATGTTTTCCCGCACAAAATGGCAGACGAGAAAACGTTCGCGCCAAAATTATCGGCAGACGAGAAACCATTCCCGCCAAAACTAGCGGCAGACGATCCCTCGTTCCCACCATACCAGCAATGGCGCGTTGGTTACCGGTTGTGTATGGTGGATGTACTTCGGTTCCTCAATAAAGAGCTCGGTCTCATGCCGAATGATGTCGTGTATGCCAGTCTCAAAGGTGAGTGTGACCTGTTCCTCAATCATCATGAAAGTCGTTCTCATGTGTCTGCCTTAGCTGCCAATCGCTGTCTGAAAATGTTAATTCAGGGAGTTGCTTTTGTCATAATTCAACCAAATCGAAATATATTCCGTGTACTTGAATGTATGTTATTTTTTTCCCAATAAGGTTTCGTAAGCTTTAGAATATATGAGACAATGGGGATCATGTGTAAATGACTACGCGTATATTATCTTTCTGAACTGCCTAGCTACCTGAAGGGTTATTTGTTCGATTTTGTTAATAAATATATTTTTCATTTCTCCCTATTTTCACAGGTTACCTTCAGGCAATGGAGAAGCTGAGCGTGCAAGAAGAGGAAATGCACCACTGGGGCAAAAGTCAAGGTCATCAAAAGTCAAGGTCACATTCACCGGAAACGCCATTGCCGATTCAAGATGGCGGACATGTGATGGAAGGCATTGAAGCTGAAAGAGAAATACAGTCGCCGAGTATTAGTACTGCGGAAGAGAGCAAAATAACAGGTATATTTAATGGAATTTTAATTAAAATGTTCGATAAGTTGATGAATGTCGCAAGAACATGTCAAAACGCAATATTAGAGTCGCAACAGAGCCCACGTTGACCGCAGAGCATGGTCTCAATATCCCAAATTTAATGGAACGGAATATTATCATATTTACATGTATATAAATTACATGTATATAGGCCTGCATGTAGTTTAATCAATTATATTTAGGGGTGCCGATTGAGAATTTATTAATTTCATTTTAAGTACAATTTAAAATAGTGGCAGTACGCAATATTACGTTTGTGCTCCCAATCGTAACCAAATTATTGGCTTGAGGAGGGGCGCGGCACTTTTTCTGAATATCTTCACCTTTTCTAAACATGGTTATGGCAAGCATATGATCATCCTGAAACAGGTGTCGTGAATTGTATTGCTATTGCATTTTCCGAGAAACAAGGAAATTAATAGAAATATGATTAATGAGATGAATTACATAATCTGGTTGGTCTGTATATATACAGCGCGTGCGTGAAAAAAAAATAAAATAAAAGTTATTTAGTTTCTTATACAATAAAAAGTATTCATTCAAATTTAGACGAATAGATGCCCTTTGTAATTCACAAGGAAGGCGGTTGCTATATAATAAATATATTAATACATAGAAAACGTGAGAAATATTCCTTTTACTACCGCGCGTGCATAAAATAAATGAATAAACCAAAAATGTAATTTGGTATGTTACTATGTTAATAATATCATAATCGCTGCGAATTCAAACAGATATAGCAAATCATTCTAGATCATGAGGAAGTCAAAAATTAATCACCATATTCAAAATGCAAAAGAATGAAGCATGACTTTTAGCCCCGCGCGTGCATAAAATGACAAAAATAATAGTTGAATAGTTAAAGTTTCATAGTTATGTGAGTTTACTTTTTCTTATCACTGTAAAATTATCAAATATCAACCCATTGTAAATATAATGAGGAAGACAAAAGTTCATGAATATATCTATAAATGCAAAAGAAGGTACCGAAAGTCACATTTTGAAATTCAAATTCCTCCACGTGGACTCAATATCTGGCGCGTGTAATGTCACAATTGGCGACATTTTGAACAAAAATCGAATCGCAAAAAAGTTGAAACAATAGTCTACTTTATGTTCTTGATATGGTTATGAGAGCTGTTTTTGGACCCAAACGAAGCGCATGTATATGTGACATAAGGTACATTTGAATTAAATGTCACTTGAAAGCTCGGTGTTTTATGGTTTTGATCCACATGTAAAGGAATGTTAGAAGCACACGCGCTTATTTACTCGAATATAGCGCGTGCCATTTCTGCATGCGCATATGGGAGGGGGTGGGGGATGGGGTAGTAGGTTTCGGTACGGGTCCTTGTATGTTATATCCTTTTTGAATTTTCAATATTTCAAACAATTTTGCAAATACATATTTCAAGCATTACATTATTCATTTGTTAATATCGATACAAGCATACAAACATTGTTATTTTTGGCTTAGAGTGGAAGGGGGTATTGGAAGGAGGTTGGGGATGGGTCTGGCGTCGATCCTACGTCAATTTCGGCGTGGGTATCCAGATTCGATAAATGAACTTAGAACTAAACACATTGCTATTGATACGGCTCAGAACAAGAGTAGTCTATAAAAACGACCCACCATGCTTTTTTATATCCCGATAAAAAACCTGAGCGACATATCTAGGCCATATTTCCTCACAAAACCATTCCTAATCGTCAATCATTTTATACATTGTATCAGTCTGCTCTGCAAAAGCCGCGCATGCAATGTCGTTGACCCAATTTCAGTTCAATATTTAGTTCGATGACACAATTGCTTTTAGTGCATTGCAAGTACACGGCGCGTGCGAGCATTAAATCATCAAACGTCGGGAGCAAACAAAATGAAATAAAGTAAATGAATTGGCGATGACGATTTCTAGGATGTGTATAATGTCATTGTGACCGTGCATTCTAATAAAGGGATTTCATGCAATAAAATGGTGAAATACTTTTTAATTGAGTAGGTATGTCACAATTACGTATATGGCATCCTAAGGTTTTCTAAAAAAAATGTTTTCGTGAACATCGTGAACCTGGTGAACGGCCGTGAACATTTTTTTTATTTCTTGACATGAATTGATTTGAGATTTAAATTGAGATTTGCGTGTTTGGTAACATTTTTGGTAAAAGAAATGATATAGTCTAGGCCTATCAAAGGAAGCGTTGACTCTCGTCACTTAAACATTCTTAATGACAACATAGTTTACTCCAATGCAAAACAAACCAACAAAATTATATTTAAATTACATGAATGTTTGTAATGCCCGGATCCCTCGGTGCATTTAAAACTTTCGAGTAAGCTCCATGCAGATATATCTGGTTAGCATTGCTGTTCATGTTATCGTTTTTTGTTTTTATATCAGAAATTGGGTCTTGTATATTACATTTTAAAAGACCGACCTTGGAAGAAAATATTCAAAATAAATTCTTATTATTTGGCTATTTAATTTGCATTTTTATCTTGTTATAAGAATCATCGTGTGCAAAACGTGACACAATATATTTCTATGATAAAATATACTCTACTCTTATTTGAAATCCATATATTATTTCAAGAGACCCTTATTTGGAATAGGCTATTACCAAAAATGTATAGCTTCACATAAATTTTGCGAACCGGAATTTCGACACAAAAAATGTAACATTCTCGATTCTTTGACCAAATAAATATGTGATGATATTATTGAAATAGTATTATACAAAATACAAAGAGATATCGGAATGATAATAGAATATCAAATTATATTATCATAGACCTACATTTATAAAAAACCTGCCATTTTGATGTTTTGATATTCTATATGGATCCTTTACACGCGCTTCTCAGTTCACTCCCTCCTTAATACCACAACAAAATAAATCATACAACAAATATCAAATAATTATGCAACTCAAAAAAGAGAGGCAATGAGGATATAAAAATGCGCGAATAACAATGAAGTTTCTTTTGAGCTGGATCAGCAAATCATTCACTGAATTCCAGGACATGTAAATTCCTCGATTGTTTTTTTTTACTTTTTTGTTTTCTTTTTTTCGCAGCTCATTCTGGCGCGTGCGATCGAAGGTTTGCCAATGTAAATCAGTTCGCTCCTACTCAGCATATTGGACGTGAGAGAATAACATTGGCAAGACGTAAAAAGAACGTTAATAACAGTTTGTAAATGAGAAAAAAACTCATGAAAAATAAACAAGCGTTTTACTCATAAAAACATAATGAGACTTAACACATTTAAACGTTAAAACATTAAAACATAATATTTATACGTAATATAAAAAAAACGTAAGTTTTGGGAAACTTTTCCAATGTGTAGCCAGACTTTTAAAGTGCTGGACGGATGTATTCGTCTCGATTCTTGAAGATCTTTTTGAGTTTTGTCTCTATCTGCATTTCGATCGTTTAAATGTATGAAACCCAAATGTGTATTTCATAGCAATGGATTATCAACGTCTTTGCAACGTCAAGATACGTTTTGCTCACTGGGTTTATTTATCGGATAGACATACACACGCGCGCAAAGATAAAGGCGAAATGTCTTTTTTTAATAATATCGGGTGCACACAGTTGAGACAATAGTATATCCCAAAATAGAGACCGTCGCTGGGAAAATATGACGATCTATAATTACTGTGCACTCCAATTAGAAACAAAGTAACATATAATGGCGACATTACACGCGCATTACAATTTGACATCTTTTTCTTTTTTAACAGCTTTTTTTATCAAGTGTCTTTTTATAAAATGGTTACGAACAAATGAAGAGATAATGGTTTCAATGGAAGATAAAACCTTCGGTAGCTAAATATTACAATCTGATCCTGGATCATGTATGAATCTAAATAAAAATGAACCTTGGACACCCGGCCGTGGTATGAACTATAAATGGGGGAGGGGGGTGTGTTAACTTTTGGTATAATATGGAAGGGCGAGGCATGTAAGGGTGTGTTAATATATTTTTAGCAACCTTTTCGATAGCATAATTCGCCGCAATGTCTTTTGCGACAACGCGTCCAGGTGTCTGGTAAGACGCCAAGTAACATCGAAAGGACGATATATTTAGTTTTATGCTAACGTTTCCCAGACGTCTTTTTCAAGAGTGGGAGTGTGGATGGGGATAGAAGAAATATCATTGCAACCTAGCGACGTAAGTGCGTTGCAATGACATGAAAATGACGTTAAGAAAGTGTTCATATCCGAGCAATAACATGATGAAATGACACAAAAGCGACGTCGTATTGACCTTATCAAGTTGGTACCGAGATTGAAAGGCGTCATAAATCAAACACGTGGAACAGAAAGGAGAGAACTATTTTAGCATCTGTCCCAGAATTCGGTGCCACTAATATACACACGATATAAATCAAGTGATGTTGATGCAGTATTTTTCTGGAAACACTAAACATCTGATGACATATATAGCTTTTGATGTTAATATATTTTAAAGGAATGTGTAGTTTTGAATTAACTGAAATGTTTTCAAATTCATAAATGTGTCACATGCTTCATAATGCTTCTCGTTTTTTAACTTTAATTTTGGTCAAGTGTTGTCATATATTAAACAAATAATAAAACGATGAGTTTGGATTTACGAATCCGCATCGATTCTGATATTACCACCAGCCCTGAAAATCGTATAATTCTATCACATTTGCACCTTCTAAAATGTAGACTATATGGATGCCTTTAATTTCGGTGACATTGTTTTTATGAAAACAATGTCACTGAAAAGACTGAAGGTGTAGACACATAGGATGAAACAACCATTTTCCGATGGTTGTTTCCTTTTGGAAACAACCATTTTTTGGCGTTTCGTAAGAGGACAAACCTTCCAATGGATGTCTTGGCCACTTCATTTTCAAGTGTGACGTTTATAATTATTACGTAACATTAGCCATTTAGAACAATTAGAGAACAATTGTTTGGTTCTTTCGTTTGTAATTATTGCGTTTTGAATTAATTTGTATCAAGAATTCATATAAACTTTTAGAGTTTTACATAAACAAACGACTAATATTTAGTAAAGAATTTATGAAAAACATAACGCTTATGCAAATGGTTGTTTCCTATGGTTGTTTCATCCAAAATGGTTGTTTCATCCAATGTGTCTACACCTTAAGTATTTTGCATGGAATGTGAAAGTGTGATTCAATTGTGTCTGATTAATGGTTCGCACGTGGAGTATTTTGGGACCCAGTTTACTTAATTTGAAAAGGGTACGTGCAAAATTATCTCGATCCTAAAGTGACTCTACTTTGAATAATACAAAATCAACAATTTATTTATTTTTCTATTTGCAAAACATTTCAAATTGCCCTTCCAAATGGTTATTGACTCGAGGGGAAGATATATTACCTTTAAGCGTATTTAAATGTTTTCAAAAATTGCTTTAAAATAAAACATAAAATGTGTTTATATTGGTAATAGGCATCCCATTTTTTTCACAGGGCTAAAATCAAAAAAAAATATGATTTAATATTTACCGGGAGACAATCAGTAAAATAAGGTGTTAAAACAGTCCATAATACTTACCTTTTATCAGTTTCAAATATATGATTAAATCCATTGCAAATATTTGAAAGTGTTTAAGATAAAGCGACACAAACATTTAAATGATATGTCTTCGCTGTTTATTACGTAATTGGTCTAAATTTCTAACGTGATTCTTTGTGTATATATAACGAAATAAAATAATCAAAATGCAGTGATATCAAATTACTTTTTTAAGAATTTGTTTTTTAATATGTGACGTTTAATTTGGCGCATATAATTATACATAATTACTAGTCGAGAAATACAAATTAGATATTTCAGCTTGGGATAATGAGTCAAGTTATATAAGAGTTTAGCCAGATGTATAATTACATAATTATATATCAACTATGGTTGGGAGAATCCTAGAACATACTGACATAGCCCACATTTTTGCTCGGTTAGACATTTGATAATTACCAAATTGATTTTTCAACGCGGCCTTTGGAAATAATGGAGCCATTTTTTTTAGTGGTACCTCGTCCGATTTTCAAAAGCCGAAAATTAAAAGAACAAAATGCCGTATAAATTAAGTAACACATGACAGCAATTGTAGTTTCTTGCTGATTATTCATTTGATGAATGAAATGGAATAATGGTTAACATATATAAAAATAGCTACAACACCCTAAAAAATGCCGTGAAATTGAATTATCAAATGAAATGATTCTATTCAAAATTCCATAAAAGAGTCACGGTTGAATTAAATATATGTAAACGTCCAAAGGAAACGTAGTATGCATGCTTACTAATTACTAAGAAAAAAATATACTGATAAACTCATACAATATTGTTATAATTTTCTTTTATATTTCGTGTAAAATCCTATTTTTTCACGCGGGCATACAGTGCTAAGTATAATTAAGGGTGTGTCTACACGGAGCAAACTAAACATCAAACCAAACGTTAAACCACTTAAGGTCGTGACGGCAATCAACAATATTTTATTCATATTAAAACATAATTTGATTTGAGATAAGATTCAATTAAGAAAATGAAGCAAATTGGTTACTATGAATTTACATTGATTCGTATTTGGCAAATAATATTACGTAATAATAAGTCATCTCGATTATTAAGGCAGAAGTAATTGAATCACTGATAGTTCATTGTTACGTAATAAACACAATACGTAATACGTTAAATGTAAACTGCCGTCACGACCTTAAGTGGTTTAACGTTTGGTTTGATGTTTGGTTTGCCCCGTGTAGACACACCCTAAGTTATTAAGTGGAATTAATTCAATCAATCGGGGTTGTGATTTTTTTCTAATGTAGGTTCATCCAAGTGTACGGAAATAGTAAAAAATGTAGTTTACAAAAAAAATCAAATTATGTAATGTGTAATTTTTAAAGAGAGCTATAAAAATGTCAATTCAGAGAATTGTAATTTGCGGTATAGGTTTGATTTTGCAAAAGCATGCCAATTCAATCACCAATAAATAAAAATATACAAAAACAAATTTTCACTATAATTCATAGAAAAGCAGATTTTATCTATTGTACTTTGGATGCCGTATCAAACGCGACAACAAACGAAAACTATCCCTTAAGTTATCGAATTTAATCATTTATAAACCTAAATATGACTTTTCAAATGTCACAGGTTATATTACGACCTCAAAAATAACTGTAATTTATTCAATATATTTGTCACTTTAATGTAAGTTGATAATATAAGATACTTCGAGATGGAGGTTGTGGATATTTGGAAAAGCAAGAATGAGAGCCAATAGAATGACAAATAAGGCAAAACTTTAGTTATAGGACCATTGAGGTTATTTGTCAGCGAATGAAGCCAGATAAAATTATATTTAACGAATTTCAAAACACAAACAATAAACAAATATAGGCATATCTAGGCGGTCACTTCCCAAACATATCCAAATCAGGCCAATAAACATGAGCTGTTTTGCGAGCACCCCATATAAGGAGTTTATTATGCTGTTTGACCATGTATGCAGAACTATTGAACGATATAGTTTTTATGCATAAGATATAGACTTCTTCTATTGGCTGAACAACATGCATTTTCTTTATTTGCTGTTGATAAAAATGTTAAAGAATATTTTTAAAAGGCATGGACAGGTGTGGCAAAAATCGCAAAAAAATACAGCGTTTTTAGATTTTAAAAAGACCAAAGAACAAAAATGTTATTTGTGGTATAAGTGATTTGTTAAGAAATTTTTGATGGTTTAATAGATTTTGTGTAAATTGGAGTCAAACTACAATTTCCAGTCTGCACAAAACCTCACCATGACATCACATCGAGCTGGTATAGTTTAGGTCAACATGAACTCATGATGAAGCTTTGTGTAATGGGAGTTATGCAATCAATTAAATGTCTAACAATATTATTCTTGGATGAAAAATAATTTCAATGAAATTGAACAAATGAGTGGTTTAACAGTTATTCTTGTTTAGAAAAGATATATTTATTATTTTTAAAGATGATTATTTTTCAGCTTAGCACATTTAAACAATAATTAGAGGAATTTCTTTAACAAAAAGTAACTTGAATACACTCAATCAGATTATCAATAGTCAAAGATATTCTGCTAAAATATATAGTCTACATATAATTTTATATAAAGGGTGACAGAACGAATGCAAGAGATAGAGAATAACAGAAATATACAGGGAGATGGAGAGAGGTAAAGAGAGTAAGAGATAGATAAATATATATAGAGAGAAAGAGACCACAGAGAGGAGAGAGATAAAAAAGAAAGAAAGAGAAAGAGAGATAGAGATAGAGAACGAGAGAGAGAGAGAGAGAGAGAGAGAGAGAGAGAGAGAGAGAGAGAAAGAAATAAAGAGTGAGAGATAGTGAGTGAGTAAGTGAGAGAGAGAAAGAAAAGTGATAGACATATTGGTAGACTTTATGAACTGAATATAACAAATGCAATACCTTAATTACAAATAAAAAACATTTTCTCTTAATATGTTACAGAAAAATCAAGGCCAAGAACGATCCTTCATGAGATGCTGTCATCATCGGAACACCATCCTGCTACACCAAATGAACGCACCTCAAACCATCATTTGACGCCGACATCACTCCAACGGAATGACTTTACCCTTCAACATAAGCCAAATTCCAATTTCTCCAATACGCTTAACGCACACGGGGATTCTAAAACTCATGGATATACGAAAGACAGTTTGATTCCTTCCCATCTTAGTGGTCTGTCCTATCATGACGGCCACGTAAGGGGACATGCTATTTTGGGTGATCATGCGACCGAAAATTCCATTTCCGGCGGTCACGTGATAGAAAATCCCACTTCCAGTAGTCATGTGATGGAAAATTCCATATCTAGTGATCACGTGATAAACTATGCCATGTCCGGTAGTCCGACTAAGAACAAATTCGCTCGACTTTTACCAAACCATTTACTAGATATATCCGATAGGAATATCACTTCTATGTCAATTATCCAGCATACGTCTAATCGCAAAGTGAATAAAACAGGGTTTCTTTATGAAACACTGAAAAACTCCTCGACACAAGATTTTGACCATTCGGAACAAACGATGGATCTCTCGTGTCCGAAACGAAGGAGATTTTCCGATACGAGCGTGGACCGTGATGATAGTCATAGCATATCAAATGGTAGTCAAAAAGTGGGCGTTGGTGATAGAAGTAGTCAGTTAATCAGACAAAATAGTCATGTGTGAAATCCATGCATACACCAAAGGGTCTGGCCACGCGGGAGGCTTTTTCTCTAACAACCCAGTTCGATAATGCTAATTATGAACTTTTGGCGGACAATTTCATTTCTATTAGCCATGCTATTTGAATGGGATTTAAAATTTATATTCATATAAGTTCTTAATACTTTTTAAGCTGTTTGTATATTTCAATTGTTAAAAATCATCTTTATAGAAAAACAAAATTATAATCCTTACGTATTAAGCATTACAAGTTCGTTCATACTCAAGTTATCATGGTATTTATATTTTCAAGAAAAGTGGTCAACTATTCATGCACATGTACTTCACTACTTAAATTCGTGTCTTCAAGACAAAATTTGGTAAGGGCATGCGCTTGGAAATTTTTTTCTGAGATGCTGCGTTCGTTGTAATGTATTATAATAATGTCATATTTTCAATTATCAATAAATATACATTGTAGCGTTTATTGAATTTTGCGCGATTAGAAAGTTATGTAATATGGATACTTATATTAATATTAACATAAATGTAAAATAAAAATACCAACATGCTACATACGAAAATAATGTTTATTTAGTTGGCCTTCACCTATATCTACACATTAAAATACAAATATTGACCTAATAGATTTCTTAACGGAACGTAACAAAACACAGAAACAAACCTCGAGATGTCTATTGCATTAATATCCCCTTCAATTTTTTAGTTGGTGTATAGTAACAAAACGATATGAGAGATGCGAACTAAGACGTTGGTGGCAATAGCCTGTAAAATTATAAACTTCATGAAAAAATCGTAATTTCACAAACATGTATTTTCACAAGCTACACTCGAATTTCTTTGATAGCTCTACCATCTGTTCGTAGAGCAATGCTTAAATGCATAAGGGTTGGGCGGGAGGGGTTATGTTGTGTGGTGGTAGAGTTGGTATGCTTATCTTACGATCTGATAGATTCAGGAAAACTATGCAAATGCAAACTTGTTTTTATTTGTTCGTGCTTCACCAACAATGTTCTTAAAATTTGAAAAAAAAACTAAATAAATAACTCCTCAACATATGTTTTATCTTAAACGTATACGATAAGTTTATTCGAATTCGATGATAATTCAGTGCAACCATTTCACAGCAAATGGCTTCCATTGTTTTGGTCAATATGTGTTACAAATATCGAAAAAAATATATAATAGTGAAGGAGCAAACACACTGAATTTTGTAAACTATATCTATCACATGAATTTAGGACTTGGTCACACACCGTAATTATTGAAAATGGACAAACGTTTTATTAGATTGCCATTATGTGACCATTATATGAAAGGACACAGAAAATGAATAAAAAACAATATTATATAAGTAACAAAACGCTTGTTAAATACATGATTAAGTCATTGACCAATATTCAGAGCACTTGTTTCGTGCTGCTGTTTCTAGTTTTTTTTCATAAAATTTCGTAGTTCAGGTCTTTAGCTCTTTTTGAACTTGAAATTCGAGAACGAAAGTTCATTGCTATCTATATAGGTATAAATAAAACATTATCTTTTTTTCTTTAAAACCACTTCATACAATTCCCAGGTTTTCAATTATGATATCTATAACTTGAAATGCATACAAAAAGCATATTTCTTTGATATAATCATACAAAAGGGGACAAAGGTTTCTATATATATATAAAATAACACGCGATAGTTCAAGTTCAACCATCCCCTTTGAGGTTCAATATAATAAAATACAAAGCGTAACACGATAAAACTGCAAAAAACTGCAGACACATATAAACTAATATTTTCTAATCTGGTTAAAAATATCGATTTCAAAATAACATCTTTCCTAGTTTTTTTCATCTCTTTCGTTTTCAATTTTGAAAACCAAAATTGTGACCTTTTTTATTCATTTGCTATTTTATTCATATACATTTTTTTGTCACTATCGAATTGTATGAAAAGTTGAATAACTTGCATACAGTTCGTATGTACTGTAACTAGTCTAACCATAGATTGAAACCATCAACCACATTCGATAAACATTTTGTTTGAATTGGATAAGAAAAGGTTTTAAGAAACACAAGAACAGCATTTTTTAATTCTGTTGGTATGCTGGGCTCATTTCAAGGCAATCAACATGTTTCAATATACAGCAAAGACTTTAAAAAAATATTGCAACAGCGACACATTTGAAATATATAAATCAATAAAAATATCATTCTATTTTGTCCACACGAAGAAAAAACATGTCATATCATAAAAGTGATATAAACTCAAAATATATCAAGTTGGACGGAAGAATTGAGTTACACATGTTTTAGCGTCGATTTAAATCAGAATATAAATTCAATTTAAATATATGTTTATTATCGACCTTTTCACGTAAATAAAATATAGACAAAACATAGTGTAAAACAAAATCAATAGTGGAAGTAGGACGGAAGAAATTAACTGCACAAATAACACTATAATCTCAATCTCTATCTGCACTGCAGATTTTGCATTATCATCGGAACAACAAAGATTCTAATACAATTCATGTGTACGATCATGAGTTTTGAGCTTACAATAATTCATATCACATATCTTCACATAATGTATAAATCTAATGTATTTTATTCTTGATTGACAGTATTTACGGGAACAATAGTATGTGTAGCTTATAAATATCGCATTTTTAATTGCAATTACATAAAAAATACAAACAAATGGTGTGTAAATATCGTCACCAATCACCAATTCCATATAATAAGCGATTGTTGAAATGGTGTGCAAAAGCGCCACTAATAGGCTTTTGAGTCACAACACACGAAAATACTGCAATATGACTATAAAATGGTGTGTAAAAATATCCCTTAAAACTACCCTCACGTGACGCGCCCACTACCACACTGCTTTGGCCTCTGTAACGTGAACTGTTTTTGTGCAAATATGCGCAACATAAAAGTACCCGACTCATTAGGCTGAAACGTCGATGGAATAACCACATATGTACCGGGTTCCAGTTCAAATCGCCCGCTTACTTCGCGTAAGTTTATATATGTGCCTGATTTACCGGCTTCGTAATTGTATTTGAAGTGTTTGGCGTTGAGAAGTTCGTCTGGTGAGGCGATCTAAAAAAAAAATATTTTTTTACTTTTTTGATTCTCATTGTTGAAAATCCAATGGCATTTTGACAATTCTTACAACCCTTCAAATTACCGTCCTAATCACAAAATGTCTATACCATTACTTCGTATCGACAAATTAAAACAGGTAACCATCATTTCAGTTCAACCCGAAGTTTGCAACTTAAACTAACAATATTGGATTATTTTCCTTAAGAATTAAAATTCTTATATAGTACACATCCGCCCCTACCTGATAAAGAATAAACCCAATTTGCAGGAATTTAACTCCAAAGTGGCGCTGCGAGCGGCGATACTAGTTCATGTTATGCATAAAATGGTGTGTAAAAAGCACCACCACATTAAAAAAAAAAATCTATGTGTAAATGGATTCACGACACTTATAGCAATAACTACCTGATATAGGATGAAACCAATTCGCAAGAATTTAACGCCCAGGTGGCGCTGCGAGCGGCGATACTCTTTCATGTTATGCATAAAATGGTGTGTTAAAAGCACCACCACATTTTGAAAAATACTTTGTGCAAAAGGTACCATGATACTAATAACACCAACTACCTGGTATAGGATGAAACCGATTTGCAGGAATTTAACTCCCAGGTGGCGCTGCGAGCGGCGGTATTCCTGCATGAGGGCGATGACCACGCTGCACTTGCCTTCCGTTTCCGGGTCGTCTGTCTGTGAGTCGAAGTCGTCTGCCCAAACCAAGAGAAATATGATATTCAAAAGTAGATGAACATTGACAAATTTTCACTTTAAAATGTCAAGTATTGGAAAATAAACAAGCTTTATATGATAAGGTAAGTTTTCTATTCTCTATCTTTATCTAATTTACGCGTTTTTTAGATCTGTCTGTGAGTCGAAGTCGTCTGCCGAAACCTAGAAATTGTGATATTTAAAGAAATAGATATTTTAAAAAGGAAAATTGTCACTATGAAATGTCAAGATTTGGAGAGTGAGCCCTCTTTATCTTATTAGTTTTTTTTCTTTAACCTTTAACTTATTGACGCGTTTTAATTAGATTTTTTTTTCAGAATTGGGCTCGAGTTTACAATAAAATGTTTTAGTTGCTTTATAAACGGTCACCAATCATGCACATTTACATCTTAACACCAATATGACCCATGAGAGTGTAATATAAACTTTCGCAAAGAAGACGCAGAGGGTTCCATAGGTTGTTGATTTCAAGCGAATGACTTTTTATGTTTAACATTTTAAAATTCAAGACATCACCTTACCTGCTTTGTGGTTTGTCCATATTATTCGCTATTTTATTGGGTAACCTTAAGAGATGGGAATCGAGGTTCTAAATCAAAACACTGATCCACTATTTTACCTGCTTCGTGTAGTGTAAATGCGTATTGCGGGTTAGTTGCAAAGTTGTCCAAATCATTTCTGCTCCCTCCCGCATTGACACCGATTTCCCACTGGCCCTTTACCACTTCCATGTGACCTGGGTTAACGAAGAAATATGAAGTGAATGATAACATACATCTTTTATTTACCCTCTCAAATACCGTAGTTAATACAAATGTAGAATTCATATAAAGAGCATTTACTGTTGATCGACGTTTTGATGAAAAGACTAAAAGTTAAATATGTGTCTATTGGCCGACGATATCTGAAATTTGTTTTTTGATTTTGAATATATGATATGTTCAGATTCAAAATGACCGGATGGGTGTCCATAGGATATGCCTATACGCCTTAGTATTAAAGGAACTCGCAGTCAAAGAACCTACCAGACACAGCCGGGCCAGTTCTATCAGGCACCGTCGTACAAATGGTCACTTCTTGAAATTGGCGGCAAAAGTCCTTGAAACACATCCAGAATTCTTATCTACTGTAGTCTATCTCTTATCTTTTGACAATACAAACACATGCTTAAACCCTTACCAGAGACAGCCGGACCGGAACTATCAGGCACCGTCGTACATATAGTGACTTCTTGGAATTGGCGACAAACGTCTTTTAAAACACATCCAAAATTCTTATCTAGAGTAGCCTCTCTCTTAACTATGTATACAGACACATGCTTGAACCCTTACCAGAGACAGCCGGGCCAGGGCTATCGGGAACCGTCCTACAAATTGTCACTTCTTGAAATTGACGGCAAAAGTCTTTAAAACACATCCAGAATTCTTATCCAGATATACATGTACCTCTTATCTATGTATACAGACGGTGCGCGGACAGAATCCCCGGCGGACAAAATCCCTCGCGGACAAAATCCCCGCGATTTGGTCAGCTAGGACAAAATCCCCGCGATTTTTATGGACAAGTGGACAAAGTCCCCGTAATCTTGATATATTAAAATATTAATGTTCTTAATAGTTAATTTGAAAAATTAGATAAGCAAAGCTAATATACTTAACAACGCTCTGTTCATGGCATAACAGATCATGTTTGTTGCTGTGATCGGATTAGGTAGATGCATTTCTAATGTTCTATTGTGTGATATTTCGTGACTTCAAATACAAAGTGCCTCACATAGACACACATTGATCCTTAATCCGATCGCAGCACTCGAGTGATGTGTTACACTTGGTAGAACTTATGGCTGAGTGTTATAGCTTTACATTTATTATATATCCGAAGCGTAAGAAAATAATAATTGTTGAAAATTAAAAAATATAAAATGCGGGGATTTTGTCCACCCCGTCAGAAATATCGCGGGGATTCTGTCCTAGCTGACCAAATCGCGGGGATTTTGTCCGCGAGGGATTTTGTCCGCCGGGGATTCTGTCCTAGAACCGTATACAGACACATGCTTGAACCCTTACCAGAAACAGCCGGGCCGGAACTATCGGGCACCGTCGTACATATAGTGACCTCTTGGAATTGGCGGCAAAAGTCCTTGAAACACATCCAGAATTCCCCGTCATCGCGACGCTGCATTTTCATTAAGCGTTTGGTGTCATCGTCTACCCAAGCCCAATTGGAGTCGCTGAAAAAGGTGGATTTATATAATTATTTATATGTATAGCCTCAGTGCAACGCAATCGGCGAATATTTCATAATCATCATATGAATAATTGTTTGCAAATGATACGATGATTAAAAAGTATTGTTGAAAGTTGAGTACAGGTACAAGACAACACAGGTATATGTTTATGGCAATTATCAGAAGTTACGTTACATATATTGTATTACTGCGTGACGAAATATCCTCCTTTATACATTGTTGCAAAGGGCCCTTATCTAAGGGTCCTAACCATAATATTGAAGAGGACTTCAAAAGTTCTAGCTACAAAAGGTGTTCCAAATTTGGCTTGCATATTTATATATTATGTTTTGTAGCTACAAGAAAAGAGGAACACCTTATTTGGTCGTGAAGTGCCCTTCAATATATACTGACCGGATGGAAAGGGAGCTTGAATACTTAAGACCGGATATCTCCCAATATATCGGTTCCTATTTCGGAGATCAATTACAATTTAGTTAAAAGTCTGTAGATACTATTCTTCTTTACAATATACAAACAATGTAATTATTTTCAATATCAATGTTCAGCATAACATTTAGAGAAATCCAAATACATGTACTATACATGTCATGGAAACTGCGTGATATCATGTTTTGTAAACGGCATCGTATGAGTTTCTAAAAAGTGAACTTTCAGGTTACTTACTTACCACTCCACGAGCCTTACCATTCGTTAGACCGATCATTTCGGGAATGGCGAAAAAGGTCTAATTTACCCGATTTTCCGTGAAAATGAAATAGATATCTGTTACAAATTGATATTTTTGTTACAAATAAACAGGACCCTGTTCATTTGCAAGGGACAGCATGAGATGTCACGAGTATATAAGACATTTCCTAGCTCAGCTTTACCCTTTATCAAGTTTTCTTTGTATAAAACACCATCAAAATCTCAACTTCCTCCACTCACTGGTCACTCCACGAGCCTTTCCATTCGGTCTCGTTGCCCCACGGATTGCGAATCTGCAGTAGTTTCTCCTCGCCCATCTTATGGCTTATCTGTCAAGAATATAAATACTGTGGCTCAACATTGAGATCATATAACTCACGTCATGGTTTGTATGTGTTATTGTATACAGAGAGGGGTTGCGTTGTGTTGTGTAGACAAAGTTTGCAGAAAAAATCTTTCGATTCATCCCTTATAACTTATACTTTATGATAATGAATTACGCATTTCAATAAATTAACCAAAAGAAATAGATAGACTAATTTCAATGAATATTGAATAATATTAGAAATGTTCCATCACATTTCAACTAAATTCCTCGAGTATATGGCCCACAAATTATCCATACGTCGAGTACATTTCGGAACTAATTATCATAACTATTTTAAGTTGTTATATCGAACTCTAGTCTTTACCCTATGCCAAAAAAAAATCAAAAGGGATCTAGTTCATTTACCCGCATGACATTGGTGACGGTGTACGCATGACCGGATACGAGTCCGTTGGCATCCGCTTTGGTCGCTTGGCGCCAGTTGCCCTGGAAATAAAACACAAGACTGTCCAAGGACAGTGTGCCACAGCTTGTTAGGACTGAAAGACCTGTTTTAAATGTGACAGTTTGGCAATGTAAACTAAAATAAACCGAACTCTGGCCTGCCTCCCCCGTCCCCTCCCCCCTCCAAAAAAACCTTAGAATAAAACTAGGTTATATCCTCATCACTTACCCGATATCCTTGGTTCTTGACACCCAGACGCCCGCAAATATCTCCTTACATATCTTATAATACGTGTCCATAAGTTTTTCAAACAATGCAACACAATGAGTTTGTCGTCGCATAGATTGAAGAAAACCCGTTTCACTTCTCATTTTCATTCATTTACCCTCAAAACGTACGTGTGAGTTCAATATTTTCGAAAATCTCTATGTGGCCTTGATGAATCGAAGGAAGAAATAATTGGATGTGATCAAAACAAAGATACAATTAATGTATGATGAAATGACCAAATGCATGCAACTATGTTCGCTGAAGCTTGATGAAAGCTAGTGAAACATAAGTCAAGCCTTGTATTCTTACGAGTTGTCAGCAAACTATCGAGAACTTTTGAT
>LQRL01167623.1:29701-86485 GCA_001703475.1 Hydroides elegans | reverse complement strand
GGACAGAGGCTTCATACCAAAGTGCCGCGGACAAAGTGTTGTATAAATATCCCGAAATATCTCAAATTTGTCTAAGTTCAAACCCCCGTAATTTCGACAACTTTTGGTCGATCAAACTGAAACCTCAACGTTGCACATCTGCAATATATATTCTTTTAGTGTGTGAAGTTTCAGAACCCTAGGACAAAGGCTTCATACCAAAGTGCCGCGGACAAAGTGTTGTATAAATATCCCAAAATATCTCAAATTCGTCTAAGTTCAAACCCCCGTAATTTCGACAATTTTTGGTCGATCAAACTGAAACCTCGACGTTGCACATCTGCAATATATATTCTTGCTCTGTGTAAAGTTTCAGAACCCTAGGACAAAGGCTTCATACCAAAATGCCGCGGACAAACTATTGCATCTCAAATGTTAACAGACGGACAGACGGACGGACAGACGGACGGACGGACGGAATGGGGGATAGCAATAGCCCTCAGCCAAATTGGTTAGCTGGGGGCTAAAAACAGTTTGTCTGGGTATGTATGACAATGATGTGTGAGTAGTATTATTCTCAAACAAATGGAAACAAATAAGGAGCCTGTATACATACATACACAGTGTAATTTTGTATAACCTCTACATATGCAAAAGACATTTTGGACTCTTATTACCATTTTTTTGAGGATGACCAGGTTGTGCTGGTACCCTTATTGATATTCTCGTAAAAAAAATAAGAAGCTCCAAAAGGCCTGCAAAAGTGTATGTTTACTCTTATTACCATTTGCGCGATGCCGCGGTTCGTCATGATGTATCGCGCGTGAATGAGCCCGTACAGCATCTCGGCCGCTTGTTCGATCAGGTCACTCTGGTTTGGATTGTCTTCAAGTTCATCGTCTGCGATGCAGTTGGGTAAATAAAACGTCATTCAATGTGTGTCAGGCTTAAGAAAAATGGGTAAATAAAACGTCATTCAATGTGTGTCAGGCTTCCGAAAAATGGGTAAATAAAACGTCATTCAGTGTGGTTAAACTTGGTAAAATGAAACGGCTTTTAATATATTGTGTGTCTACAATATAGCATCTGACCCGTAAATACAGCTAAATCATGGCCAGGGCAAATTACGAATGAACTGTTTGAAAGGTCTTCAAAAGAATTGACTGAAAAATACAAATCACGAATGAACTGTTTGAAAGTTCCTCAGAAAAAAATATTACTCCAAAATACCTGGTTCTAGGTCAAGTATCATGTCAAGGGCTTGTCTGTAGTGTGGCACCTGCTCATTCAGTCCCGTCAAGTTGAATTTGTCCTGTATGTAATCCTCGTCGACCTAAAAAAGATCCGTTAGCTCATTCATATATAAAACATGCCAAAGAGTGAAAATCACGTATTCAAGTAGTTGTTAAGATAGATCATGTTAATAGCATTTAGTAAGTTACATTTAAGTACAAGCCTAAAGTCATAAGTGAACGTCAATCTAGTCTACGTCATAAAATGTTATTAATGTGGCTTACTGTCCGCATTGTTTTATAGTATGGTGTCACTTACAAGCATACATGATAAAAATGTCATACAAATATTACCTCGCAAAAGAACTCATTTCCCCGCAGTCCGCAAAACCACGAGATCCACGAGACTTCCTCCGAACTGCTCATCCTGGGTGAAGAGACAATATATAAAAATGGGATTTTCTCTTTGGGTTAACTTAGGGCTTCACCAAAGATGGCCATATTTTCAAACGTTTCACATACATTTGAGAATTGACAAGGAAACGCAACAGGGGAGTATTTGTGAAACAAGTATTCAGTGAACATGAACAGGCCCTAACGCCCCCAAAGTCGTTTTCGAGTATTTCAGAAGTATCTATGACCTTCCGTTCAAAAGTTCTATCCCGTACAAGTCTTGAAAAAAAAACGCCATTTTTGGTTAATTTGACAACTTCCGGTCGGGTGTTTTGACCGAAATGGTCAAAAGGCACATCTACGGACCAAGCCCTTTTATTTGAGCCTATAACCAAGTCTCTATGACCTTCCGTTCAAAAGTTCTAGCCCGTACAAGCTCAAGTATTGAAAAAGCTGCTATTTTTTTTTGCTATTTTGACCAATTTTACAACTTCCGGTCGGGTCTTTTTGACCGAAATGATCAAAAGGCACATCTACGGACCAAGCTCTTTTATTCGAACCTATAACCAAGTCTCTATGACCTTCCGTTAAAAAGTTCTAGCCCGTACAAGCTCAATTCTTGAAAAACCGCTATTTTTGGATATTTTGGCCAATTTTACAACTTCCGGTCGGGTGTTTTTGACCGAAATGGTCAAAATGCACATCTACGGACTAAGACCTTTCATATGAGCCTATAACCAAGGCTTTATGACCCTCCGTTCAAAAGTTCTAGCCCGTACAAGCTCAATTCTTAAAAAACCGCTATTTTTGGATATTTTGACCAATTAGACAACTTCCGGTCGGGTGTTTTTGACCGAAATGGTCAAAAGGCATATCTACGGACCAATCCCTTTCATTTGAGCATATAATCAAGTCTCTATGACCTTCCGTTCAAAAGTTCTAGCCCGTACAAAAAAGTATGACGGACAGACAGACGGACACCCCAAACCTATAGGCCCCCAACCTTTTGGGTTGGGGCCTAATAAACGTAAACATTCTAAACTCAGATGGATATTTGGTACACGGGAAGCTATGTGTATTTTTTAACCTTGAATAGATGGGACAAATTTTAAACTCGATATTTTGTATATACGTTTTTTGAAATGCGCCGTTGATGTTTCTATCTGATCATATATTGATATGCATAAAAATTATGCTTAAACCAATGAAAATCAATCATTTATATGAGAGATATAAAGCTAAATTAAGCTTTAGATTTGACCAATTTGCAGTGTTCAATCTAGAATGCGTTTTGTGCGTAATCACGCACTGATTTTCAAAATCACGCACTCTGAAAAAAGAGTGCGTTTTTTTTCACGCACTCATTTTTCAAAATCACGCACTGTTTTTAAAGTAGTGCGTTTTTTTAACATAGTGAAATGTTAAATATATAAGTGTTATTTACCAAATATTGAGTATCTAGATTAAAAAAAAATAACTTTATCTACATTTTACCACGAGTTATTCTTCATTTATCATAAGATAGAGCTGGAATGGACTGCACATACTGAAATCCCGAAATTTGCTTTGAATAAAGCTAATGATATCTGCTTAATCCATTTGAACTCAAATATTATTCTTGGTGATCAAGATCTCATTTTCATTCAGTAGTTACCTTAAATTTCCCTTCTTTGCATCTTTGCTAACAGTTAGATAAAAGATAAATGAAAGATTTATACATGCAGCGTTTGAGATAAGCAGTCGGACGCTCGCATCCGCGATTCATTTTCGGATCAGCTACTAACTTTTCAAAGTCAGCCGCCTAGTTCACGACTAATCTTAAGCAAATTAATGTTTACTTTTAGAGAAATCATGTAATTTAGTAAACTTTGAGTCTCTTTATATTTTTGTTCGCGCCTTCGGCGCTAAGACTTCGATATGGGTAAGCAGGACGCGGCAAAGTTCAACTGTTCCGAAACGAGAGACCGTACAAAATTACTAATGTCCCAAATAATTGTTTGCAGCCATAATTCATCAACTAATAGATGTTCGCTTCAAAATTATACATATACATTGTGTATATCTATTTTGTTAGTGCAAACCTTATATGAATTTTATAGCGCGACTATTTTGTTTTCGTTTGGCAACTAACTTTTTTCGACCAAGTCGTCCGAGTAAAGTCACCAGGCCTTTGTAATCGATTAAGAGATTGCCAAATCCTGTGACTGTTTTTTTTGTAAAGAAGTATATGATGTTTTATTATTTAATGTGTTACTGTTGAATTAAACTTATATTGATGCTTCCTCGGTTATGCAATAGTGTTGTCGTCCGCCATCTTGCTTATCAAGAACAGCAATAGCATGCCTATTTTTTGAGGTTTTATGCTCATAAAATCTTGAGCGTTCAAATCATTAAGACCAAACGTATATCACTGTAATCTAGAGAACGTTAGCTTTCGATTGGTATATAAATTGTAGGGTTATACCGTAGTGGAACCAATATACGCTCGATGAAACCATGCGTGGGCAAATGGTTGTATTTTATAAATTCATGAATTTTAATACAAACTAGGTATTTTACACATTTGAGATTGGGTATTTCGATAAAATTCATATAATTTCCCTTATAATTTGGTTTTGATGCCTTAAATTGAAAATAATTTTGAACGAATTTCCCGCGAAAAAATATCATGAAACCCTGTGATTATATACTCAATTTATTTTTTGAAACAGTTGTCCTAAATGATTGATATGAAGTCCATCATTTCATGTATGTGTGTATTTAACGCGAATTACGAGGCATAAGCTCAAAATTATATGCCAAAATTTATTTTACATGGGTTGTTTACGGAGTTGCTATTCGATAATAAAAATGGCGAATTAGGTCAAGGAAAGCACCGACCGGGAAGCATCAATACTCATTATATATGGATATTAAGATATAATTATAATGTTTGTATATGTATAGTGGTATATATGCATATACCCCGGTATATACATCAGGGTGACCACCAAAAAGTGATGTTGAAATTCCCTGATTTTTCCCAGATTTTCCCTGATTTTTTTTCCCTGATTTTAGTTATTTCTCCAGAGGGTTCGTATATCGAATATGAAGGCTATTACATATAATTAATGCTTTATCATATAGATAATTATAAAAGCGCACTGGAACAATCAGACAAACACTAGAAACTACCAACAGCTTTTAAAGTGTATACATATACAGGGCTGTACACTAACTTAAATTCGAGGTCACACGGCTGCGACTTGCTGAAAAAAGTAAATCGCTCGGCGGATATTCAGGTAGCAAGTGCCACAGTGGCATAATTAAACGATAAATGGTAGGAATGCATATGACGCCTAAAAATCTAGCGCCCTCGGGCGCTCTACAACTTTAACACTGCGCCCGGATAGTTACGTCAATACGTCCAGTTACAGGACAGAATGTATATCAATATGATATACATAACCTAAAATGGGCATCTCAAATGAGTTTTCCGAACTTTTAAAATACTTAATTCTGAAAGCGAGCGCCGAAGGCGCGTTTTTATGGCAAACTATATCAAAAAGATGACGATATAGTGATCGAAAAGCGTATACCGGCAATCAATAAAAGTAAATGCGAAACAATAGCTACGATGTACAAAGAAAATGAGCGCGGCAAATTTGTGTCATCAAATTGAATATGTATAAAATATCGAAATAAGACCTAAAGGCGCGGTTACATTTAAACAAAACGCAGTCTTTTTTAATGCGACCTGCTTTTCATTGAAGTGATCCAATACTTTTTAGCAAGATTGGTGTGAAAAAGTCGTTTAACCATTTTGGCATGAAAAACTATTTCTTGTGCTTAAATGTAACCGCGCATAATTTGGCATAAAAAAATCGAAAAGTTCGTCGCACGGTATGCGACCTGATAAAAATCTGAGGTCGTACGGCCGATTTTCAGGTCGCATTTGCGACCAAGCGACCGCTAAGGTACAGCCCTGCAATAATTGTCATATATTAAATCTTGTGAAACATGTGAATAAAAATATCAAAAGATTTCTCTGTTTTTTCCCTGATTTCCCTGTTTCACTGAAATCAAATTCCCTGATTTTCCCTCAAATTTTGAAATTCCCTGATTTTTCCCTGATTTTATTTTTGCTAAAAAAATTCACTGATTTTTCCCTGATTTCCCTGTTTTCCCTGATTGGTGGTCACCCTGATACATATATCACGCACTGATTTTCAAAATCACGCACTCGCAAAAATTGAGTGCGTTTTTCCACGCACTAAATCGAAATCCTAGATTGAACACTGAATTTGTACATAGTGTCTAATTTGCACAGGCTCCCTTGTACCTCCTCGGTAACTACATGATCCTATACCCCAAGGGCGGCATAGGGTCAGTAATGTTTTTGATCGGACCGTTAGATAACACAATATACAGAGTAACAGTGACATATAATTCACATGAAAGTTCTCAGGCGAAAGATTTTCCAACTTCACCAAATTGAAATTCCATGTGAACTAAGTTAATACAACATACAATAAATAGAACTTAAAAGACAGATTTCCATTTAATATTCATACATTTATATGAAGTCATTTTGAAATAAGCCGACGATAGCCCTGTTTTTGGCGAGCGTTTGGATCGCACGAGTAAAGTCTAGTCACTTGTGAGGGAAACTTTCATGCTTTCAAAATCTTGCGGAAGTTCTAATTAGTTGCTAAAGTCGCCGTTAAATAGTGAAATATATTGATCCCGTCTAGATCTATTGTTGAAACTACTCTTATAAGGCATACTACGCTACATAAATGCGGAAAACGTTGCCAACCTGTTATTTTTCATCAAACCGGAAACATTTATCTTTGGCGTTTTCAAGTTTGAGTTGTTATGCGATAACAGAGTCTACAAACTAAGTGATTTAAGTCAACCACTTTAACTTTATAAATATCTACTGTACTTGGATAAAGGTCATTATACTGGCATGGTACTGATTGATCTCCAAAAAGCGTTTGATACTGTTAATCATGACATATAACTGTGTAAACTTGATGCAATCGGTTTTGACTCTAGTGTTATTCAGTGGTTTAGATCGTACCTTATGGATAGAAAACAATTTGTTGAAATTAATAACATTAAATCCAAGGAAGGTAATATCAGTTGTGGTGTTCCACAAGGTTCAATTTTAGGTCCGCTACTCTTTCTGATTTATGTAAATGATATGGAAAATTGTTTAGACTGTGATCTTTATCTCTATGCTGATGATTCGGCTTTAGTTGTCTCGGGTACTGATATTAATGAAATAGAATCACAACTGCAAAGCAACCTAGAGTCATTAAGTGTTTGGTTAGAAGAAAACAAGTTATCACTTCATTTAGGTAAAACCGAAAGTATACTTTTTTGTACTAAGCAGCGTCTCAAGTCTGGCAAGCAAGTAGATATAGAATGTAAAGGTGTTAAGATCAAACCAAATTCATTTGTTAAGTACCTAGGGTGTATTCTTGAACAGGATTTATCTGGTTACGCTACATGTACCGCAATAGCAAAGAAAGTAAACTCAGGTCTTAAGTTTCTGTACAGGAAGCGATCCTTCCTAGGTTTTAAGGATAAAAAGCGTGTATGTACTGCCTTTCTTCAACCTTATTTCGACTATGCCTGTATTTCGTGGTACTTTGGTGCTCCAAAGGTTCTTAAGAACAAACTTCAAATTTGTCAAAACAAAATGATCAGGTTTATCTATGGTTTTGATTGTAGAAATCATCTTGATGCATTTCATTTCTTTCAACTTAATACATTAAATGTCGCAGCTCGTGTTAACTTTTTAGCCCTTAATATGATGCACAAGATTTACAATAACACTGCTCCTAGTTATATGTGTACCGCGTCCTTGGTTCAAAATACACACGGGCATGACACGCGCAATAGCAAGCATGCTTTTGTTGTCAACCATGCAAAATCCCTAGGTAGCAAAACGTTTATATGTAATGGTATCAAACTTTGGAATAATCTGCCAATAGAAGTTCAGTCTATACGTGATAATTCTGTCTTTAAAGTTAAATGCAAAAACTTGTTATTCAGCGAAATGGTGTCTATTGAAACAAAGGATTTTATTTTCTACTAGTCAATGTGTAGATCAGTCATTTTTTTGTGATAATTTTACTCACTAGTCATCAATTATAAGTCATTTTACCTACATTTATCATATATGTTTTTCTCTTATGTAACGCTATAAGCTTGTGTTAGGGTTTTCTATCAAGGACCGCCATGGAAATAAGTCAGTTTGATACAGACTTTCTGGTGCAATCCTTTTTGTGATCACGCCATATGCAAGTGTTATTACTCATACTTCTAGTATTATTGCTTATATTAAAATTGATTTTTTCTTTACATATTATGCGTATATTGCAGTATTTAATTATTTACAAAACTTAATTGTATTTACTCTTGTTTTTATTGTATTACTATTGTACTATTTTTATGGCGAATCGCAAAATAAAAGCTACCAACTTAAACATTCGCATTACTAAAACATATATCAAATAAGTATTATTAATTTCATTTTTAGATAGGAATAGGTGTGATATGATAATATAATAAAATTTATATTAAAAAAAAATAACACGAGTACTTTGTGCCAACTACATTTCTGAATACGCACCTGATAAATGAAATAAATCCCCGTCAACAGTTATTTTGCTTACCTTGTCATTTTCGCAACGCATCTGACGGATGATTTAACCTGGAATACATACACTTATAAAATAAATAACAATGCTTTATTGTTGATTTAACGTTCAATACATACACTTCAAATACCCTTTTATAAAATAAATAACAATGCTCAATCTCTTTAGGAATCTCATTACGAATGAAAATAGGAAAAATAACATTTTTGTCTACCTTTTCACCAGTGACTTTAGTGTACTGTATTGCATTTTCGATGAACAAATGTCAGGGAAATTTCATGACTTATGATCGTATGCTCAAAATTGATTTATATGAACGATATCAATTTAATATGTTGCAAAAAAAAAAAAAACGAAAAATTATTATTGAGAGGAGTATGTGATAGAAGTTTTAACTTTTTATGAGACTGCACTTCTAGTCGTATAAACCAAAGTAAACGTGCTTTATTAAAGCGGCTGGGCACGATTTTATATTTTAATCAAATCATGTTTTCTTCATATCAAGCAGTTTTGATCGTTTAATTTTATAAACATTTATCGATGAAAATATACATGTCCTGTAAATGCATTTTGGCCCGACCTATTAACTAGCTAAATGCGAGTTATTATTAATTGATTTTGTATAACTTATATCATAGTAACTTTAAAATAGTTTTGTTAATTATGTTGCGAATTTATATTATTTCAACGTGGATTCGAATGGTAAACCCGAAAATTTAAAAAATTATATTATTTCAACGTGGATTCGAATGGTAAACCCGAAAATTCTCACTTTTAAGAGTCACGGAAATTGTTTGATATTTGGTCTAATGTTTCTATGGTTATTTTATCACATTTAAATAGCTAGGCATAATGTACAAGCTAAACTGTAATATTAATATTGAACAGGAGGTATTGCGAGCTTTATTAGAAAAGGAGTTCTAAATTAACTCTTGAACGAATCGCAAAGTTTGAAAATACAATAGTTGTGATTTCATAAGTGTTCTTTTTATTTTGTTGCAAAAAAGTTCGACAACTTTTTGTTAAAGGTTGACTTGTTTACAGTTATATATATATATTTTTCAATAAATGCATGTACATGATTGACATTAAACACAATTTACTTTATATATTTGCGAAATAGGCTCTAGTGGTTCCATTCTAATCATATAAATAATATTATGTGTTTCCTTTATTGCATACAATTGGTAGCATTATATACTAAATTAACTGTCTCATTGTATGGGGCTCTCGTAGCTCAGGGCTTAAAACGTTGGACTCTCGTCAGGTGTAACGTTTTGCTATAGAAGCACATGGGTTCGCTTGTTTTTTGCTTGAAATATACATATATTTCCTATACATGTTTTAATACTTCTAAATTTAAATGACATATAATAAATCTGACTATTGATGAGTGTAAAATCTTCAAAGAAATGTTTTTGAATGGATTTTAATTGATACTCTCTTCTGATATAAATCAACACAGGATGGGGTCCCTGGTTCAATCCCAAGCAATGACATATTCATTTATTCATATTTGATTTCATAAAAATATAATTCTACTGCCAATTTATAGTTGCATTCACAATAATTCAATTGCAATATGTTTTTTATTATGTTAAAAGTAAAAAATCGTTGCTTACTGTGTCATCTGATTGGCGGGGACTTTCCAATAAGGTAAGCTAAAACTATGTAAAAGTTTTTGTTTTAATATTAATAACTACCGATAAATTAAGAAAATAATTCAGGCTTATTCATGTTTCTTAAAGCCTTTTTAAAAAGCTCATAATTTAAAATAGTGAAAACATATTTGTCAATGACGGGATGTGAACCGGCTCCTTTTGCACGTCAGGTAAACGCTCTCTTTTAAGCTGCAGCGGCTCTAGTGAATGCCCTCAACAATTAATATCTTTAAACTAAATTAAGTTTAGTGCATATTCAGTAGAATTTTCAATGCAGGTTGATGGGCTCAAATAATCAATATTTAACGTCCTTTCACCGAAGTAAACGATGACATTGAAATGGTCGATCAACGTTAGCGTAGTGTCCAACCTGTTGAAATCCCTCAAACGAGACACTGGTTCCGTTTAGGGTTTTACGGAAAGTGCAGCTCCTATCATTTCTTTTTTTCACTTTAAGTATACCATAAATTGCCATGGTTAAATTTCATGCTAATATTTGCAATTGGTGAAGGTCAACGTTGTAAGATACAGCTTTCCCACTAAAAGAACAGATATTGGCTTATTTCCTACAAAATCAAATATAAGATATCATTGCATATAATAATTGGATTATATGCCTTGCCGCTGTGGAAATCACCTTTATATTTATAAGCAAAAGCATAATCATTTTAGCGCTTTCTATCAATGCTAAATTGGTCAAGGCAGCAATTATAAAGACACCTATTGTCTTTGCTGTTTTTTTTTGCAATGCAACTCAGTTCGTAGCTAATGCAATTGCTTATAATGCATGCAAATTTTGATTAAAATCATATTCCGTGCATCTAACATTTTCGGGCTCTTTTATAGTTTTAAAACTTTTTTTCTTTTAAAACATAATTAAATTAAGACAGAGAATAAGAAAAAGGAAAAAAATATATATATTTCAAAGCGTAGCATACCAAACACACTTTTTAGTAAGAATCAACATTTAGAAACAAAAATATATAGATAAAAATTTGATAATTCTATAAACCGAAAATATATAATAATTGAATTCATTGTATAGTACTGACCGTATTGATCTATGACTATATTATATTGAACTTGCTGAGGTTTTTATGCGAACATATTTGCATAACTGAATGATTTGCAACATGTTTAAACAGAGAATCAGATTATAAAAAAGAATTTGTCGCCATGTTTAGCTTATATCTAATATAAGATATAATTGACAATATCTAGTACGCTATATAAACAGCTATGCCATTGAACCCCACTTTAATTGAAAATAGCAGCCTGCGGCTATTATATAAGGGCACCCAAATTGTTGGCTTTTCGGCTTTTTTAGGCGAAGTGTTTTCAAAGTAGCTGTAGGTTATGTAACAGTCACATGTATAAACCATTCAGTTACAGGTTTCGATTTATGAGTAACGGGATCTAAACAGAAACGTCGATTATTATTTACCTGCCCACATAATTTGAACGGGTTTAGTTCAGCAGCTTGTTTTGTGAATTAAAACATGTTTCATGAAGTTAATTATTATTTTGAATATATTTATTCCTAGATAGAATTATGATTATGGCTAATCATCTTATGATTTAAATAATTATGCTTTTTTTGTGCAATTAACGTCCTTGAAAGTGCAGTTACAGGAGAATTAAAATAACATATTTAAAGAAAAAGAAAAATAAAACAACATATTTTCTTTTCCCTCGATTATATTACTTATTTTATTGAGTTATTGATTATCTTAAACTGTGCATTTTCAAACACCGAGACACATTGCAATGAATTTAAAGTAAATTATTGGCTTGTGTAGGTAAATGTTAGCGAAATGCAACTACTCCTTTGACTGTTAAGCAGGCTAAGAAGATATAAAAATACGAACCGAATAATAATCTATTTTTTGTACATGCACATGCCATTCAAACCAATAACCCTTTCTTGTTAATTCTTTCGATAAATTACCATGTGCATGCGCACAGCATTTTTCAGGATGAAGTGTTCTTAAAATGATGTTTTTGAATAAAATCATATTAAAATGAAATTTTGATATTGGCAATCGGCACATTTGGTAAGAACATTTATTTAGATTGTAATTAAACTAATTACAACTATTTTATTGTAAATACGTATCATAAAAAAATCATTTATTATTTTAAGGTGTGAAACAGCCAGGTAGCCCGAGTGTTTGAGTAATCTTTGCTATATTTCTTATTGTTTTAAAAATATTCTATACTGCATGATTTAATGCAAGTAAACAATAAACTTTAAAACAATCAAACTTAACAAGTTATTTACAAATTTATTCGATTGGCAGACTTGTCTATAAGAGTGATTCTTATATGCAAATTTGTCTATAAGAATGATTCTTATATCAAATTTTGCCTAACAGGCCTTATTCATTTGTAGATTACTTTTAAATTTAAAAAACATTCTATAAAATCTTATGAATCCTATCAATGCTAATTTTACATGGTAAATGAGACAAATACTTAAATAAACTGGTATGGTAAAATATCACATTTTATTTTGATTGTCTATTTCATGCGATGATTAAGAAAATGGAGCGTCCTATAGACAAACGAGGCATAAAATCTGCAATTGATCGCAGCGATTACCATAAATATACCCAGACAGAGCAGGACAAAATGAAGGAAAAAAATGAGGTAAACCGATGCAAAATATAAATGACTATATGAGTTTAGTTCTATATAATGTTGATACTAAATTCGATATATTAGGCCTGCATTTATATTAATGAATGATTTCTGAATGTCTTGTGATTTATAAATAAGCAAATATACTGTTATATATTTCTATGTTATCTTCGCGTCCATGGCTCAGAGAAGTGAGCGCATTGAATTTAAACTTTATTCATATATTAGAATTTTTTTCTCTTTCTGATGTCCATTCTAGAATCGTTTTCTTTTGTTTGATAGCAACTGCTCTCAAAGATTTGAAGGAGGGCTTTGGAGTAAATGTATACATTTGTATATTTGATCATACTTAATCCGTCGTTTATAATAATTTACTATATCAGCATTCAAGATGAAAGCATTTCCAATGCTTCATTTCAAGCAAAATTGAACTTGAGAAAGAAAACTTCCGTCTTCTAAACTTCCAGGCCTTGTAAGAATATGATTTCTTTAGAAAATGATTGATTTAACTTTTAACTATTTCCTTTTATCATAATATCCCGATGGTCCAATATGATATCATATTTTTAGGTTTAGGCAATAATGTTTTCCATATATTTTTATATAGTTTTATAAAATGGGATGATGATAAATGTTTTATTGTTTTGGTCACATTTAAATAAAATGTTTTGAAACATCAAATTGTAATGTTAAACAAATCTTCGTCATCTATCGGTCTCACAGTCATGTATGGTATATCTCAACGCCATATTCATTGTTTATATGTCTAATTTAGTTATTCCTAGTTAGAATTATGATTATGGCTATTCATCTTTTGATTTAAATAATTATGCCTTTTTGTGCAATTAACGTCCTTGAAAGTGCAGTTACAGGAGAATTAAAATACCATATTTAAAGAAAAAGAAAAATAAAACAACATATTCTCTTTTCCCTCGATTATATTACTTATTTTATTGAGTTATTGATTATCTTAAACCGTTAATTTTTTAACACCGAGACACATTGCAATGAATTTAAACTAAATTATTAGCATGTGAAGATAAATGTAAGCGCAATGCAACTACTCCTTTTGTTTGCTAAGTAGGCCAATAAGATAGAAAATACGAACCCAATAATAATCTATTTTTTTGTACATGCGTATGCCATTCAAACCAATAACCCTTTCTTATAAATTCTTTTGATAAATGACCATGTGCATGCGCACAGCATTTTTCAGGGTGAAGTGTACTTAAAATGATGTTTTTGAATAAAATAATATTAAAATGAAATTTTGATATTGGCGATCGGCACATTTGGAAAGAGCATTTATTTTGATTGTAGCTATTTTATTGTAAATGCGTATCATAAAAAATCATATATTATTTAAACTTGTGAAACAGCCAGGTAGCCTGAGTGTTTGAGTTACCTGTGCTATATTTCTTATTGTTTTAAAAATATTATATACTGCATGATTTAATGCAAGTAAACAATCAACTTTAAAACAATCAATTTTAACAAGTTGTTTACAAATTTATTCGATTGGCAAATTCGTCTATAAGAGTGATTCCTATATCAAATTTTGCCTAACAGGCCTGATACATTTGTAGATTACTTTTAAATAAAAAAAAACATTCTATAAAATCTTATGAATCCTATGAATTCTATTTTTACATTGTAAATGAGACAAATACTTAAATAAACTGGTATGGTAAAATATCATATTTTATTTTGATTGTCTATTTCATGCGATGATTAAGAAAATGGAACGTCCTGTAGACAAACGAGACATAACATCGGAAATTTATCGGATCTATAACCATAAATATACCCAGACAGAGCAGGTAAACAAATGAAAAATATAAATGACTTTATGAGTTTTCTTCTATATAATGTTGATACTAAATTCGATATATTAGGTCTGCATTTATATAAATGAATGATTTATGAATATCTTGTGATTTATAAATAAGCAAATATACTGTTATGTATTACTATGTTATCTTCGCGTCCATGGCTCAGGGAAGTGGGCGCATTGAATTTAAACTTTATTCATATATTAGAAATTTCTTTTTCTTTCTGATGTCCATTCTAGAATCAATCGTTTGTTTGATAGCAACTGCTCTCAAAGATTTGAAGGAGGGTTTTGGAGTAAATGTATACATTGGTATATTTGATAATACTTAATCAGTCGTTTATAATAATTTACTATATCAGCATTCAATATGAAAGCATTTCAAATGCTGTATTGCAAGCAAAATTGAACTTGAGAAAGAAAACTTCCGTCTTCTAAACCCAAGCCTTGTAAAAATATGGTTTCTTTAGAAAATGATTGATTTAACTTTAAACTATTTCCTTTTATCATAATATCCCGATGGTCCAATATGATATCATATTTTTAGGTTTGGGTAATAATGTTTTCCACATATTTTAATATAGTTTTATAAAATGGGGTGATGATCAATGTTTCATTGCTTTTGTCACATTTAAATAAAATGTTTTGAAACATCAAATTGCAATGTTAAACAAATATTTGTCATCTATCGGTCTCAAAGTCATGTATGGTATGTCTCAACGCCATATTCATTGTTTTTATGCCTTATTTAGTTATTCCTAGTTAGAATTATGATTATGGCTATTCATCTTATGATTTAGATAATTATGCCTTTTATACAATTAACGTCCTTGATAGTGCAGTTACAGGAGAATTAAATTACATATTAAAAAGAAAAAGAAAAATAAAACAACATATTTTCTTTACAAACAATTACTTATTTTATTGAGTTATTGATTATCTTAAACTGTACATATTCAAACACCGAGACACATTGCCATGAATTTAAACTAAATTATTAGCTTGTGAAGGTAAATGTTAGCGAAATGCAACTACTCCTTTTGTTTGCTAAGTAGGCTAATTAGATCGAAAAATACGAACCCAATAATTATATATTTTTGTTCATGCGTAGGCCATTCAAACCAATTACCCTTTCTTATAAATTCTTTCGATAAATGACCATGTGCATGCGCACAGCATTTTTCAGGGTGAAGTGTACTTAAAATGATGTTTTGAATAAAATCATATTAAAATGAAATTTTGATATTGGCGATCAGAACATTTGGTAAGAGCATTTATTTAGATTGTAGCTTTTTTTATTGTAAATGCGTATCATAAAAAAAACATATATTATTTAAACTTTTGAAACAGCCAGGTAGCATGAGTGCTTGAGTTACCTTTGCTATATTTCTTATTGTTTTAAAAATATTCTATACTGCATGATTTAATGCAAGTAAACAATTAACTGTAAAACAATCAATTTTAACAAGTTATTTACAAATTTATTCGATTTGCGAATTCGTCTATAAGAGTGATTCATATATCAAATTTTGCCTAACACGCCTGATACATTTGTAGATTACTTTTAAATTAAAAAAACATTCTATTAAATCTTATGAATCCTATGAATTCTATTTTTAGATTGTAAATGAGACAAATACTTAAATAAACTGGTATGGTAAAATATCATATTTTATCTTGATTGTCTATTTCATGCTATGATTAAGAAAATGGAGCGTCCTATAGACGAACGAGACATAACATCTGAAATTGATCGCAGCTATAACCATAAATATACCCAGACAGACCAGGAAAAAAAGGTAAAACAAATGAGGTAAACCAATGAAAAATATAAATGACTTTATGAAATTACTTCTATATAATGTTGATACTAAATTCGATATATTAGGTCTGCATTTATATTGATGAATGATTTCTGAATATCTTGTGATTTATAAATAAGCAAATATACTGTTATATATTACTATGTTATCTTCGCGTCCATGGCTCAGAGAAAGGGGCGCATTGAATTTAAACTTTATTCATATATTAGAAATTTCTTTTTCTTTCTGATTTCCATTCTAGAATCGTTTTCTTTTGTTTGATAGCAACTGCTCTCAAAGATTTGAAGGAGGGCTTTGGAGTAAATGTATACATTTGTATATTTGATCATACTTAATCCGTCGTTTATAATAATTTACTATATCAGCATTCAAGATGAAAGCATTTCCAATGCTGTATTTCAAGCAAAATTGAACTTGAGAAAGAAAACTTCCGTCTTCTAAACTTCCAGGCCTTGTATGAATATGATTTCTTAAGAAAATCATTGTTTTAAGTTCAAACTATTTCTTTTTATCATAATATCCCCATGGTCCAATATAATATCATATTTTTTGGTTTGGGTAATAATGTTTCCACATATTTTAATATAGTTTTATCAGATGGGGTGATGATTAATGTTTTATTGTTTGGTCACATTTAAATAAAATGTTTCGAAACATCAAATTGCAATGTTAAACAAATCTTTGTCATCTATCGGCCTCATAGTCATGTATGATATGTCTCAACGCCATATTCATTGTTTTTATGTCTAATGACCTAAGTTTGTGGTGTTAGAATGTACATATTAAAGTTGCAGGTTTTACTTTTTCTGGCTTATTAGACCATTTCAAATATATCATTTTGCCAAAGTTTTTTGTTATTACTGTATAGTCATGGTCAAACATTGAGATTGTCTTTCAATTTATGATAAATTTCTCCCGTTTGCTCTTTTCATGTAAAAGTGATACAACAGCTCATCTTTGTACAATGGAAAACATGCGTTTTTGAAAAGATTGAAGAAAAGATAATTCGAAGATTGAACTAATTATTCCCTGAAACCATACGAATAAAAATATTATTAGCCCATCGTAGCCAGGTGACTGATCGATTTTAACGATTTAATATGTAGTGCATTATTTTTATCCAAGGTGAAGTCTTAATAAATTGTTTTATACAATTCATTAAGCAAAGGAATCAATTTTAAATATATAACATAGATTTGAAAATCGTTATCAATCTCATCCTCTATGATTGAGCTGTAAAGCTTTTGAAAAAAGTGTTTTTATTCTTATAATGTTTCTTTACTATCTTCAATTATTTTCACATTTTGGTGTTCAATAAGGGAAATTGATTGCTGATTGCTCTCGATTGGTTCTTATCTTTATAGTTTTAATTATGTTGTGATTCTGCTATTATACTGCTCCATTTTGTTAATAGTTAAGGAAGTTTCAATTCTTTCGATGGTCATGGTTATTAATTAAGAAGTGAACTAGGAGTTAACCATTCTAAAACGTTTCAAAGAGTCAAACCTCACTCTCATATCATCAATATCTGGTGTTTTATAACACATTTTACTAATCAACTGAGCTTTTCTTAAGTTCATTTCACCTTCGAATAGACTGCTTTTTTTCAAAGTTTTTAAGTTTTTATAAAAAAAACCAGAACCCGTGTTACCTTATTTATGTCCATATTAATTTTTAGTATTTCGATGTATGTTGTTATGGTTTTGAATATCTTGTAAGACTTAACTCAAGTTTAATGTTTTGTTTCTACAAGAATCTAGTCCAAACTTTATTTCATAGACTCCATGTGAACTTACAGGCATTTTAATTTTGCTCTTTCTGTATATCTATAAAATCATGTTCATTCATGATATAATTTATGACTTTGTTTATTCTATATTACTCTTTTTATTTCATGGAATATTAAATGTAATATACTTAATTGAATACACATAAACACAAATATTTATGATCAATAAATGTATAAAGCCCTCAATTTATTTCGTAATGTGAAACGTTATAGGAGAAAAAAAGAGCTCATCAATCTAATCGATAAAGAAAAACTATTTTGGCACTGTGAACTTGAAAAACTGGTAATAAACCAACTTTTAGGCATAGATGAGAAAACGTAAGTTAAATTTAACGAAATGAGCTTAAAAGTGCACTTGATGTTTCCTGATTCCGTGTTTGATATATTTATTATTGGTTAGAAATACACTTTATGCAGGCGCTTGTATATAAAACGAAAAGATATGCTAAACTATGTATCAAGAAGAAAACACGTTAAAATTTTTAATTAGAGAGATAGAGTGAGAGAGAGAGAGAGAGAGAGAGAAAAAGAGCCCAACCAATGAAGCAACAACTATTGAATAACATATTGAGTAAAAGATTGAATTATGTTTTTTTGTGTAATATTCAGGTTTTGTTTAGGCAATTTAATGGTTCTTACCAATTGCTTTTGTTATTGCAAAATAACATATTAATGAATATGATTTCAATAACTTTTCTGCAATGAATTAATATTAATACATGAAACCTGAACATTTAATTCATATGACGGATATTCACCATGCTGTGAGAGCAGCATATATAACGGCAAGTTAAATGCTGATTTATTCTAGTTGCATAGAGCAAATACAAATTAAGATATCCTTACCATTAAACAGTTGGTTAAAGCATTGCTCGAAAAGAAGATAAATGACGTCAAAATGTTTGAGGAAATTATAGAATGGAAAAGCTTTTTGACATTAGAAGTTCTTCGGCAATTGTATAAAGGATTGGTAAGAAACTTATGTATCTTTCTTTCATTTGATCATATACATTATTATGTAGTCTGTAATGTTTAAAACAAAATGTATGCATATATGTAATCAATTATGTTGCATTTTGTTAGCGATAAACGATTAATTTCAGCTTAATAAGGATCAGGGTATTCGGCAGAATGTGTCCATGATATTGGCTGTCACAGCTCAGAAGAAAATTCGCAAAAAAATAGTTAGTGAATTACTGTTTAAATGCTATGATGTGTAAAATTTACATTTTATAAATATAATCTATATGCATCATACGTGTTTTTCCGTATGAATAAAACGTTTCTTATTCTTAGATAATGCAAAATAATAAACGATTAGTAGTTATTGATGGTTAAATAAAACTCCGAATCATGCAATATCATTAAAGGACATTTCATACGGAATTAAAATTGGGTATGCTCTCTCTCTAATGAATATTCATGTTTAATTTTGTCCAGGAATTTAACGGAGTTCTACCGCAAATCGGAAGAGTGTTGCACAAATTGCTCGGAAATAACTACCGTTTGCTTTATCAAGAGAAAAGATACCGAAACGGTGAAAATATATGCATCTTCTCTCATGATTATAAATTTAAACTATAGTTAACTAAATGTATCATAGTTAAGTACTAATAAAACAAGAATGCATAATAAACATATCTATAACCTCGAATTCACTATACACATATGATACTCGAAAGCTTCTTATAATCATGCTTTTTATTTCTTGTGATTATTATTTTTTGTTTAATTCAGAAGATATAAAGAGCAAGGGAAGAGACTCTAAAACAACCGAGCTAGAAAATAGAATACCTGAATCAGACACGCCAAAGGAACAGGATAAAATTCTTGTTGTGACCGACCATTCACCTTTATGCAACGACTCAAATATCGAAGCTGTTTGGCATTTGTTTATTTGGGCAGTTTTATCCAACGAAAAACAAATGGCTGAATATTTTCTTAGCCAAACAAATTCTATTATAGGTTATATATGTTATATCATTTACAATTTGCGTAAATCATGATCAATCTTTTATTAATAGAGACTATTTGTTTTAACGATAAAATATATTGATGATTTATGTGCAGATGGGTATAGACGTAACCTGACACACATTCAATGCATTAAAAGCCTAATTAAGTAACTACTATAAATGTACATTTAAGGAGGTGCTCTGATGGCCTGTAAGATGCTAAAAGGAATGGTCAAGATTGCAGAAGCATGTCATGATACGAATCTTGCTGAAGAGTTGAGATCATATGTCAAGTGCGAATTTAGACAAATATGCAAAATTTAACTCTACAACTATTTGTTGTGATATATATTTCATTGAAATAATTAGTTTGACATTTGTAGTTTGTGATTATCTGATATTTGTGATCTGTTAATATTTAAATGTTTGTCAGTTGATGTCAGAATATAAACAAAATCATATCTTGTCCCAAAAAGTGTGATTATATGCAATGCGCTTAAAAATATTTAAGAGAGTTTTAAAACAATCACATTGTGTATGTTTTTTTTGCAGCCATTTTGAGTGTGTTGCATTGAAGACCCTGGGAAATATGTACAACAGGTATCGTGTAGATGCCTACGCTCTATTAACTGATGTCCTTCCATTTCGCCTGGGACCAAATGTTACTCCGATGACAATAGCTAAGGATGCCAAATGCATGAGATTCATGAGTCACACGGCTTGTCAAACATTACTGTCATCAATATGGAAACAGGATATGGCTTTAAATACCAAATGGCTACTTTTCCCGCTTTTTATGATTTTCCCAATCAATTTGCATTTCATTCATTTCAAGCAGGATAATCTAAGCCTTGACAAAAAGTTCGGATCAATGAAGAAAATAAAAAAAGTTGAAGAGCCGGAGAAAACAAAAGAAAGCAAGTATAATTAACATTAAAAAGAGTGTTTTATTTTCTAGTGCAGCAAATATTCATAAATTACTAATTACGAACTATAAGACAAATTATAAGACGTATTGTATTATTCAATTTCATTTATTCCAAGCGTAATATCGAATACCATGAACATTTATTGATACGATTTGATCTTTTTCAATGTAAAGAGATAGATAAGCATGCAACAGAAGGCAAAGCGAAACACAAACAGCCTTTGAGTAAAATGAAGGCATATTACACATCCCCAGTTGCAAAGTTTCTAAACGGATTGGTATGGTTTTTTGTTATAATCATATTTAAAGAAATACGTTATTAAAACAAATAACATTTAAACATGTGAGTAGCGATGATTTGAAACTTAAGCTTTCAATGTAACATATCGGCATAGTAGAACTTCTCAAACTATATCAGGCGGGTTTGGCCCTCCACTTTTTAAATGAGAAAATACTAATAAAACTCCTTTACATGGTTATAGCATTATTTAGGGCATTACCATGTGGTCAGTTTCTTTTGTGTGTAGTTATTATAGTTGTAATTTCGCTAAGGAAAATGACCGGGAATAGAATCCCGAACCTCCGGATGCCATTTCAATTTGAGTATATCCGTCTGATGCATAGACGACTCTTCTCTACTCCACAAGTATATGCAAGAGTATATGGTGACAAATACTGAAACAAATGTGCATAGATAACATAAAAGGAATTTTACAAAATTAATTAATTTGCTTATAAAATTGTATTTTTAATAATAAACTGATCAAAATTTGATGGCTTATTAATAAATATTTACACTTATTACAGGCAATCTATTTGGTTTTTCTTGCAATCTATTCTTACCTCGTTGTTTCGAAACTGAAACATATCGACAACATTCAGGAAGTGTCTTTCTATGAATGGCTAATCTATGTGTGGGTACTCGGCATATTTGCACAGGAATTAAACCAGGTATGATTGGTTATAGACTTCTTTTTGAAATTTGGTTTGCAAATTTTATTTGAGATACATATTCAAAGCTAAACACCTTTCACAGGGTGCGTTTCGCTTTTTAATAAATAAATGTAAACTATGTCTATTTAGAAACGATTTTACAAAAAATAAATTAAGAATGGCTGTCATGTATTTTAATGTTTGTATAAATTATAAAAGATTCAATTCGTCACACAGCTTATCGTTCTTGACGGCTCGGGGCCATTATACAATCTTAAAATGGATTCTGAGTGGGAAAATACTTGGCATCTGCGAGAGCGTCTATGGTTTAAGTTGAAGCTCTTCAGGATACAACGGTGGTTTTCATACACATGGAATAAAATGGATGCGTTTCTACTCCTTTCTTTCATCGTGAGCTTATAAATTAATCATGTTGTGTTCAATTGCTTATGTATATACAGGGGTTTTCCTAGATATTCTCGAAGGGCGCCATACGGCGCCCTGTCCAAAATTCTAGGGCGCTATTTCACAACATGGGCGCCCATGACGGCGAATTATACTCCTTGACTTACTAGACGGTATATACACCTGTATATATAATACAAACACGAAAGTAGTTTAACATGTATTGTTTATCGGAAAAAAAATTTGGTGTCTTCAACATCAACTTAAAAAGAGGACAGTACCGGCATTATAGGTTATATAAAAAAAAAGAAAAAAAATGCTAGAATGTTCTATATTTACACTATATTGCATCATAATTATTATAAAGGTAACCATAATCATCGAAAGGGCTATAGAATTAGCATGATATGAAAGGAAGTTAGGTATTGAAGGGAGCTTTGAATCATGCATACTGGTTGAACTTCCGGAACTCAAGAGTAGCATCGACACAACTACATGAACAATCATATGGTCGCGCTTGTGGCTAAAATCAGTCTGAAAAACAGAACTTCTTCTCCGTGCATGATTTTTAGGTTTTGATATGTTGATATGGTTTTAATTAATATTTGGTAAATTATTGGTAAAATTCAAAAGTTTTTAATGCTTTGTTCTAATTTTTATGGCGCCATCGAGCGCCCTGACCGTTGATTTAGGGCGCCATTTAAAAATTTTGGGCGCCCATGGCGCCTGGCGCTCTCCCAGGAAAACCCTATATATATATATGAGTGGCAGGCGCACGCAGACAATATGCATTATATGTTTTCAGGTTAATTTAAATCAATCAGAAAGATAACACAAAACTGGGAAATAGATAATTTATTTCAATATAAACATTTATTGGTTGACTTACTTACACATTTTATGTTGACAGCTGGGTGTCATATTGCGTTTTACTGTGGATAAAATTGATTTTGCTGCTGTCCGTTTTGTTTATTGCATAGCGCTTATTATATTCTACGTCCGCCTTCTTCGGTTTGGATACATTTTCCAAGCACTTGGACCAAGAATCATTACAATAGGAGCAATGGTATAACAGCATTAATCATCTAAACAGAATTGACTTGAAAATGTGTTGTGAAAGATAAATTGATGAATAATATGTCTATAAAATTCATTTATTATTATTTATCTATATCAAGTATAATTATATTATGTTTGATTTACTTTAAAGCTGGCCGATTTGCTTCGATACCTTTTGATTCTGATTGTATTCATCGTGGCTTTTGGAATCGCATTTCAAGGAATCATATCGCCATCCGAAGAATTATCTTTGAATTTGTTAGTTGACATTATTTGGCGACCATATTGGCAGATGTATGGAGAGCTTTTCATTGAGGACGGAGGAATGGGTAACGGAATTAAAACTAAACTCCTAGAGCACATTTGTCATAAATTGTAGTCCTGATTGACATTGGCGCTCGTATCAATAACCTGGAAATATGAATATTTGCTGTTCCATTTAAATACTATACATATTGATCTATCAAAATATACAATTTTGTGAGACAAGAAATGAGCAATTCTCATTTTATCATTATTTTTAGGAAGGGATGTTGAAAATAGAGCGTGTTACAAAAATAGAACGCAGGCTAAAATTGAAAACTCGGAACAGTGTTACAATTGGCTAGCAACATTGCTGCTTACTGTCTTCATGCTCATCACCAATATCATGCTTTTGAACCTGCTCATTGCAATATTTAGGTATGAGTAATCGATTTTAACAAATCAGTGATGTGTGTGTTATATGTTTATTTAAATTCTAGTTAACAGTCGCCTTGTTTTCATGCTTCATTATTTATAATGGACAGTAGGCTGAAGTACATTGTCCGCTCTAGTTATTAAAACATTGTACAATGTCTCGGCTGCTCCTCGGAACTGTTCAACATTTTATTATATGGACTAACCTTGTACTTTATCTTTATCTTACCTTTACATATATTACATCGTGTAACAAGATATGTTTGATGGTAATTCATTTGTTTGATTTTGTTTAACTTTTTCATAACATAAAAAATACTTTTTAAAAAACACATTGGTAATTATATCAAATAGAGAATAAAATGTCATGTTTAATATATTCTTATTGTCAATATATATATAATTCCTATTGGGTTATAATTTGTTGTAGTAATTCGTTCGAGAAGATAGAAAGCGAATCCCAATTGTTTTGGCGCTTCCACAGATATGATTTGGTGTATGAATATCATGAAAATACATGGCTACCACCACCGTTCAATATATTATGTTTGGCTGCAAATTTTATCGAATGGGTGATTTTGTATATTGGTACACGCCGATGCAAAGTTAGGAAAAATTGCAGGTAAAGCGGTATAATGATAGTTGATATATACATTACTTCTCTTTATCAAGTAATGCCTGTGAAGATACGCTTTTGAACATTTATTATATATCAGAAAAAAATCTGCATTCATTGCATAAGTATTCGAGGGAAGAAAAATTCACAAAATCATGCGATCAATTTACCAATAGGAACATAAATATAAACATATATATATTTATATATATAATCAGTTAAACATATTTTTTTTCTATCATTTTTGTTTACAGAACTCATCCCCATAATGTTGACAATACCCGATTTCAATCATCTTATAGCACAAATGAGGTAATTTTAGTATAGATTATAAGCTTATTGAGGAAAGCGATGACTTTTCGTGATTTGCCCTTGTTGATACCAATATCATTTTACAAAGGAGGCAAATCAATATAATATATACATTCAGAAGAATAAATACCTTATAATGGTAGTAATCATCCATGTTACAGAAACTAATTTATACTATCACAAGTGCATTTGCATATATAATTATTTTGCTCTATACATGTGATACTGAAAGAAACAGAAATTATAAAGTAATTGTTATATCACAATAATTAACGTAATTAATATTCGTATAAATGTTTTGCGATTAAGTGTGAAAAGTATTGATACATGTGCAGTGCCAGATAGTTATTTTTCGTATATTGTATATATATTTGTATACTGTATTATGCAGTGTATTATACCTAATTTATTGTAGCATAAGTTTTATTTTACCGTTCGCAACGAATCGGATGCCAAAACCAAATAAAATATCTATGGCATAGACCTGCCAAATGCGTTACTTCGTTTTGATTTTTTTAAAAGTTTAAAATGTACATGTATGGAAACTTTCAAATGTACCTGTAGCGTCTTGCCATCTGTGTCGTGTGAAAGGTTGACTGAGTTTGAATAAATATGAAGTGTCGTTTCAATGCTTTTTCCTAGAGATTCATAAAAGATAAATGCAAATGAAATTTAAAAAAAACTTTTCAAATAGAGTTTCTTTGCAGGTTGCAGATGTATGTTGCTGGTTCTGCAAAAGAGAGGAAGCTAGAAAGGCACGAGACAACCGATTTTGTAAGTCATCGCATTCTGATTTCAATCACATGAAATTTGAAGACAATTTTTATGAGTAAAAAGAAGCAAAACTTTTAAATTGAAACAATAACAGTAATTGCATCGGCACAGATTCTAATGCATTATATTTATCATCTATATCTAATACTAACAATAACAATCGACTTGAAAATGAGATAGCGAACAAGAATACATTTAAATGTTTTAAAATGGTTTGTTTTAAATAATGTAGTTTCTCATAATTACATAAAGTATTACTAATTCTAATTTTGACTGCAACACACATAGCTACTGATGGTACGACGGTCTACATAAACGAGATTGCTGGATACAGAGAGGAAACGAAAGAGAGAGAGAAATTGTCAGAAAAAGATAAACACACTCAAGATGAAAAACATCTACTGAAAATTCACTCCACCTGGTATATAAATGTTTGATCATGCCACCTGTTTGAATTAATTAGTCTTTTATAGTTCATGTTCGATTGAATAATGATAATAATAATAATAATGATGATAATAATAATGATAATGATAATAGTATTTATGATTTAAGGGCTCCATGTTAATTGACGTTTTTGAAAAAAAAATGAATTGATAAAAAAGGGTCATTAATATGAGGTTGGAAAGTAGCCAAACGATGAAATAATAATGATCGCATTGATTTGGTAGCATAATTGAAGTATTAGACATGGATCTATAATCATGCGACACTTTGCAATATATTTTGGAGAAACGTATTAAGTCAATTAAGCACAATGTTGCAGGGGACCTTTGACCTTTATATACTAAATAGATAACAATAACTATGATAATTTTGCTTTTATTGCAACAGGTTGACAGAAATTAGAAAAACGACCAAACAAACACTGGAGGCAATGGATGAGACGTTTGGAATCGAAAGAGAGCAAAGTCCTGATCAGCGTCCGCCAACGCCAATTAGTGTCAACAGGCCGACAAGTTCGAGTTGTGAAACAGAAGAATATGATTCGGATGATAGTATGGATAGCTTTGATATGGATGTTTTATAGTTTATTTAGGAAGCTGGAAAAAGAGACTGCTATGACAAATGGTTTTCAATATAGCAAAATAAAGTATGCATTAAATGGTTATATAATTATTTATCAGAACTAGGTAGAAATACAGAATCTGCTGATTTTCTTGAGAAATCTGTTATCGATAGTTCACTATTTGTTTGCAATTATTTAAAAAAAGAAAGGAACTATGCTAATTTATTCAAGAAAATGAAGCTAAATATGTATTTAATCTGCAACCAATTGAGAAAACAAAAATGAAATTGATATATATGATAATGACAGTTTATAGTTTGTTTGATGTAGAATAGATATAGGACGCATGATGATAATTATATTTCAACCTATTAGATTTTATTAACTAGAATATGGGTATATTATAATATAATTTGGATGTTAGTTATTTAAATTGCAGCTTGTTAACAGAAGAAAACCATACATTATTTGTCATTTTTTAAAAAGATTTGACCTTTGCAATATTGCATAAGCATAATTTTTATGTTTCCTTTTCATGTTGAACGGAAGAATATTATGTATATAACATTTTGTGACTCTTACATATCTCTATGATTTTCTTCTTAAGTTAAAACAAACTTTTCCAATGAGTTGTCTTCATTCTGTATAGGTTTTTCTCAATTTTTAAGAATTTTGAAGGATAAAACAAAACAGCTGTTTGTCGATGTTAGGTCAAGTGTTTCTGTTTTTGTTATGATAATATGGTGATTTACCTTTAATGTACATTTTGATAAACATTTATGTATCTAGTTGAATGAATTCTATTTGCCTTTTTTGGCTTTGAAACTATTACTGCCTTGTTGAGTATTTTAATTTATGTGTAGCTATTACTGATGTATACCATTAAAATGTTTATTTTAAGCTGTTTATATTTAAGTGTTAGCATGTATATGTTATATTACTATTTTACAAAAGTTCTGTTTATAAACTTAAACAAATCGTTAATAGATTAGAATTTACCTTTCGAGGACAATATCAGATATATGTCTATATAAATAATTTTTCTTTGCCAATATGGGGTCAAAATATAATAAAATAAACAATTCAACCGGTATCGCCTAACTTTATAATGGTTGATTTCTTTGAAACGCATACAAGTTTGAAAATAAGAATTACATTTTGAAAATGCCTCAATAAAATTATGCTTTTGAATGCAATCGACGGCATTATCATAATATTGTGATTTCACAAAGATAATTATAAAATGTTGATATTTTAAACGTTTTATTTAATGTTTAATATACGTTGCATATAATTTATCATCGTTTGGTTTGATTAGTTTAAATGATAGTATTGTATACAATAGACTGCTTTCTTTCCAAAAACTGTGTTTTATTTCACGTTTTGATTCCATTCGTACTTTTGAAATTACCCTAAACATGTACTCCATTATTGAATACTGTATCAAAGGGATACTCATTAACCTAATAACACCCAGTGGTTTCTATCTAAAAAGAAACAAGTAAAACAATGGATTCGACTTTATCTAAACGTCAAACGTTTCATTAAAATATCTTAATTTTCTTTACATAAATACAATGCATAACATTTGACGGGACTGTAACCAGCTCTACATGAACAATATATTTTATTCAAATTGATTTGTATTCTCATTCACAAGTATAAACGGTGGTAATTCAAAAATAACCCTACATCCTTTTTGAAGCAATATGTACACGAGGACAGATATGGTTGCAGTTGATTTCTAAAAAGAACAGTTTACATTAAAAAGTTTAATCACAATTTACAATTCACTATTCTTTTCGAGAGGCTGGTGCAACAGTTACTGTCCCAGAGTAAAGAGTACTTCTAGGGTATGTTATCGACAAATTTCAGCAGGTTTCTTTGTTACTTTGGTCTGTTTATAGATTTCATTAACCAGATCATCTCTGCCATTGTATCGAGCTTTCATATACTGGTAGGCGTGTTCAGTTGACTTGAATCAGTGTCCATGCATTGGAACACTCTTACGTTTCTGAGCGGCCCGTGTTGAAGCTCTAGACGTTTAGGATTAAGGGTTTCATGACCGTTACTACCACATGCTGTGCGTCTGCGGTCTTTTGACCTACCGTATCGGTGGGTTTTACTGCGCCTACATGTTCATTCGTATCATCATCGGGATTTGTATGCCTCTTTCAATTCCAGATCCACATCGAAGCGGATGCTGCGACTATCCCTGCTATCACAATGCGATGCTTCTTTCCGTCACACCGAGCATCTTCAATGATTCCATGTGGTCTGACCTAGGAACCCGCGACATCCGATTTCAAAGTGGAAACATATAATTTTTCAACCGTTGTCTTTTCATTTATCGACAGGCTACGTATTTTTAGCAGATTACATTCGTGTACCTCTCAGATTCTTTCTTTCCAGGGAACTGTTAGCTTCGTTATCACACATGACTTGCTTTCCTTGGAAAATATGACGATGTCGGGTCACAGTTTGTAGGTGCAATATTATCGTGGGGCGTAACTGTCGCTTTCAATCTATTTGCAGTATCAAGTCGTTGACCATGGCGAGTACTCGGCGTTACCCCGAACGCTAGTTTTATTAGCTATTGAGGTGTCCGCTTTGACGAGCTTTATAGAATCGGGTCTTCGATGTTCCACTCTTGCGTTTTTCACCGCCGAATTTCATCTTCAGAACCTGGTTATTCCTCCATCGTCAATTTTAAGGAAAAAAGCTCAGTATATGATCTAACTTCATCTGCCTTCCGCAGTGCGCACTTGCCGAGTCTTCAGTCAACTTCCTCCTCGCGCTTGTTTCTATGATTTGTTCATGTGTGCCAAATCTTCTTTGAGTGATGGTGCAAAAGAGGTATTGATGTATTAGCCGCGACTCTGTCTAATACAGCGCGTCTTGTGCCTGTTACTTCAGCTTTGTCCTCTGGTCTAGTTGTGTACCTTCCACTATGTTATCCTTGTAACCGCGGAGGATCATTAAGTGCCGAGCAGTCGGACATTATATTCCTCTAATACGGTTGTCATTGGTAGTTGCTAATCAATACAATGCCAATACAATGAAAAGCCTCACTTTTCCTTTCAATTATTTTATTGTAGTATATTGGACGTCATATATAGACATTGGCAAGATGATTGGTGGGAGTATCCCATGCTGATTAGACTATGCTTTGTATGTGCCTGATAGTCCACTCTTGTCGAACTCCTTTTGACAGGGTTTTGACATTTCCGGCACGTGATATTGCAGGAGCGTAAGCTCAATTAGTCTACGTGGAACTGTATCTGAAGCGTTGGACAGATCTAGCCAGATCACCGCTAATTCTATTCTCCTTTGTCTTTTCTTGTCTCTCCTATTTTCTAGCTGATGAGGATTGTTTATTCAATGCAGCCCATTACTCCTGGGATACCTCCTTTCTGGACCATGGTGTCAAGATTCTCATTTCACAACAGATAAGATGGAGAAAAAAACTTTATCTAAGCGTTTAGGGGAGATATCGTCCAAAACTGCTTGATCTCAATAAGAGTCTTCTTCTTTCTGGTCGCAGATATCCTCCAATGCCAACGGTCATTCGGACTTTCCATTTGCCAGATTACAACAGTCTTCTTTTTAGCTCAGGGTAGTTATTATTGATCCAATGTGGAACTCAATAAGCCTGGTCTTGATTTCAAAGCTAATGTACACAACAAACTCGCGGCGGTGAGGCAAGCATAAACAGGCTCTGCTGTCAAAACAGCATGACTTGTAATGTGATATACTGTATTCGTTACAAAGTAAACACAGTTGTGATACGTGTTTTTGCATTTTAACATCTCATAATATATTTTCTAAAACTGTATGTACATTTTTCATATGTCCAATATTTGTAAAATGGATAGTGATCAATGAAAACATAATATTTTGGCTAAACAAAAGGCTTCAACAAGAAAACTTCGGTGTCAATGGGGTACATATAATAGCGACAATCGCTATTATACAAAGCGTTCAGACAAGGATAACGTTTTTTTCTCCCCATACCAAAACCAATGATGGCCAAAGAGAAGTGTATGAAATGGATTAGAACTTGTAATAGGCCACACGAACAACTTAACATCAACAAAATAAACGGCATGCATTACATCTGTTCAAAGGCAAGTTTTATTAATTACTCACATCTTTATATTACAATTTGTATATGAAATATGAATTGTTTTCCAATATTACCAATATAATTATTTCATTTTTAGATATTTTATTAACAGGATTTGTCTAGAATAAAGTTCAAACATATAATTATAAATGAACAACCTATGTTTACATAAAAAAGATGCATCATTCGCTCTTATAGAAAAGACGTAAGGCGAGGGGGGAGGGGGTTATGGTGTGCAAGTTTGTTTTTATAGGAGAGTAAAATAGGGGGGGGGGTGAGTTAACGGGTGAAAGGGCAGGTACATCATAAAATATTAACATAGCCATTTGGTAATTTTAGATACCAATTCAGCAAAAAAAACACCGATAACATAGATTATCATAAACATTTTTTACAGCATTTCGTGGGGGGTTTCGACCCAACGAACGAACATCCTGATCCGGTTTTGGCTGAAACTATGAGCTCCGGGCGTGCTACAGGACGGAAGCGGCCTATTGAGCGAAAACCATACCACTAACCGCCGTCCAAAAAAAAGTTACAAATGGCGGCCGAATCGCTGTTATTGCTTTCAAACGCGCCACCCGACGTACAAAACACCGTATCAGAGCCAAAACAGGTTATTTTCAAACTATCAATGGTCAAGATTGAATGTAATAACTGTGGTTATGATGTAGAGGTTTCGGAAACCGATACAAAAGTTCTAACAAGGTGTTATTTTGTTAAAGAGATTCTAATAAAAAATGAATCCGCATTGCAATATTCTGGCGTGCCAACCGTCCAAGCGCTCAAGTATATTTTTGAATGGGTCCACCCATGTGCTTCGAAAATGAAACTTTGGGATGGGAAGAACAAGTATGATTCAAGCAAAGCGCGGGGATGCAAAAGATACAAAATGACATAATTCGAAGAATTCCTTTTGACATTAGTTAAGATAAGGCAAGGATATGATATAAGGCATATTGCATACCTATTTGGAGTTTCTCATAGTCAGGTTACAAGAGTGTTCGTGGCATGGGTAAATTTATTATCTACATGTTTGGGACAAGTAATAGAGTGGCCGTAAAAAGACACTGTGCGTGAAAATTTACCCGAGTCTTTCGCAAAATATCCAAATACCAGAGGAGTTATTGACTGTACAGTATTTAAAGTACAGAAGCCCTTTCGACCCAGGGCTCAGAAGGCGACATGGAGCAACTATAAGCACTTAAATACATGTAAACTATTAGTGTGCGTGATGCCAACTGGTACGATTACCTTTCTATAAAAGGTTTATAACGGTAGTGTATCGGATGCAGCAATAGTTGAAAAATCCAAAATCATCGAACTGCTCGAGTCCGGTGATGACATCATGGCAGATAGGGGGTTCAATATCCGCCATCTACTGCTGCCTAAAAAGGCGACATTAAATATGCCAGCATTTAGTCACGGAAATACACTTAGTTCAAAAGCTTTCAAACGATCTCGACAGATAGCAAGTGTACACATTCATGTAGAAAGAGCAATAGGACGCATGAAAACGTTCCGGATACTATGCGGCACTGTTCCCCTGAAAACGCGATTCTCGTTGAATCAAATAACTACAATCGTGGCGGCTCTCTGCAATCTTCACGAACGGCTAGCCGGCTAGCCATACTTTGTGCTTTTTTTGACTCGATGAATTGGGCGTGCAGTTGTGGAATGTAGAATGAGCGATTAAAATGTGTCACTAAACTTTGTGTTTTTTTGCCAAAATTCATTGTCAAAATTTACATTAAATGTACATATTTTGCAGCCTTTTTGCGTATATGCAACCAAAATACATTTTCGTATTTTTGTTACTGCCATTTGTGCTTGGATTTGATAATAAAAGGGATGCGTTTTCTTTAAGCGTGTATTATCGTCTGGGTCACACATTGACGCCATTTGAACCGCCGTCTTTGGGTGAAAATTTATATATTTCCATAGGCATTTTATTTCCACGAGAAATTTTCCACACGTTGCGCACTCGATAAAACCGTCAATAACAAGCCCACATATTTTCAGCTCACATTTCGCATGAGTAAATTTATGTTTTTGGTAAAATATTTCACGTGCAACATCTTCGTATTTTCGACCAAATAATATTGGCTCTGGGGGGTTTTGCTCGTTAATTTGTGATCCTGCAATCAAGCGCTTAGCAGTGTTTTCGTTATTTCTTGATGTGCATATATCTTTTATTACAGAAGCCGTGATCAATCCACGGTGCATGGCTAGCCAATCTTGACTTAGCCGTTGATCTATTGTACATTGTTCTATGTTTTTCCGCTCGATTTCGGTGTATGAAAGCACATCACATATAGTAGAAAAACCGTTTTCCCAATTTAGGCAAGAACTAGTTTCAGAATAAATATCGAAATATTGTTCGAGTTTTTCTGTAGGTGTAAGAACGTTTAGGGTGGGAGTATGTGAGACAGAGGGTTTTGGCTTTTTGATATAAATGTCTAATACACAAGCTTTGGGAAGATTCCTTTTAATATTCTGTATGAATTCCGCTTTAGAAGGCATATGTGATCCTTTTGGAATGGGGTTTACGTTTCCTTCCTTTGGTACTATTGTTTGAGTTGAATCACCAAGCGACGTTTCGGTTTCTTCAAATGGGATTCCTGAAACATCGGTAACATTCCGCCTCTTCCATTGGTTTGGGTCAGACGTAGGGCTCTCTTCATCTTTGTCATCCATGAATGATATGATGTCGAACATCAAAGCCATAACATGTCGGCATCCCCCATCAGAACTGCGTAAATAAATATTTGACTATTAAATTTTGCATTAGACATATCGTTTGCCGACGTCAAAACGACGTTGCAATTTGATCATATTCGAAAGACGTCATGCTATTGCAAAACACGTAAGAACAGCGTTGTATTAGCCCCACTATAAAGAATGACGTAAGAATGACGTAAATCCGACGTCTCGACAGAAAATAACTTTAGCCGACGTCAAAAAGACGTTGTGATTTAATCATATTCGAAAGACGTCATGCCATCGCAACACACGTAACAACAGCTTTGTATTTACTTCAATATAAATAATGACCTAAGAATGAGGTAAATTAAGCTCCTTTATGTCACTGTCATTTCTCATTTTTAGATACTAGTACATTATATTAGTTTATTATTAATTTAAAAAAAACTTACCCTCCCTTGCATGAGCAAAAAGCCGATTTAAGGATGTTTTTGGGTACATGTTTATTCACAATAACCCATGTCTTATAAAACGGAAGTTTACTTATGGGGTCTTTGTCATTAGTTCGGGGTTTTACCTTTCCTTTTATAAAACAAATATTTTCATTTTCTTCATATTGGCCAATCATCACATCTATAAAGTATCCGTCTTTATGCATTTGAAAGCCCTCCGTTTTATTCCATTGTTTCAATACTTTCATATTTTCACATGAGTGTATGGATCTTAAATGGTCGTACAAATCTACGATTCCTATGTAAGGCAATATAGACAAATCGTTGACCCCATCAAGTGTATCAGGATCCTTCAGATTAATTCCATCTTTAATACATAGATTGCTTTGTTTTGTATTCAATTTATCCTCTTGAATTCCATCTGGATCAAGCTCTATATCCATCTCACATGCAACCTTACATAATTGGATAAGTTCATATTTTCGTTTATTTGTAACACTCACACCCCTGGCTTTAAGATAACTTTGCAGTTGATTCACGGTTTTTGAGTCAAACTTTTGCTCCATAATTGAATTAACTTTATTTCCCTTTTATTCAAGTAGAATCTCCTTTTGATAAAAATAAGATTAAAAGTGAAAAAATAGTTTTAGAAACGCAAAAGAACCATATAACATACATGTACATGCAATGTAAATATAGTGAGGTCATGAGGAAAATAACTGCAGATTGCCTCACTATACGTGGCTTGGCACTGTGCCATGCGAATTCCAGACATAAAGAATTGTATCCCGGAGCCGATGCTGCTCTTGATTGTCTTAAGTATTTCGTGGAGCTCAGAGAGCTTTGGAAGCACCACCTCAAAGGTTCTGTCGGCTCAGGTTGCAACTGCAATTTGGCGTTCGGGGGTAAGTCGTGTTTTCTTTCTGGATCGCTGTGTGTAAGTAATTGTTGATTTTCGACTTTCTCTTTTGACTCTTTCAACACTCCATTTCGTTTCTCCTCCAACATGCCAAATGGACTGGCTGTGACTCATTTGCGTCTGCTCTCGCGTGTGCATCTCCTCAATAACCTATTTGTATTGTATGCGTAGGGTCTCCAAAGCTGCTCGCATCTCTTGAATTTGGTATTTTCTTGACTTCCTTCACACCGAATGTTTCATTGCTCACTTCAAAGGTATCGAAGGACAATGTTCTCATCTTCCGATTTACATCTACGTTGTGTCAATGTCTATCAATGTGCTGCTCGTTTCTGTTTTATTTGTGTTTTGTGGTCGTTGTGCTGGCCAGTTGATTATCTCCATTCATTTCCCTTCTCCTGGATGTTCGTGTGTCGTCTCCTGCTGTGGCCCTTACGGAGTCGCACATAGTTTCCCTTTTGTGCTGTTCCAATTTAATGATTGGAGGACATCCCATCTTACCTTAATGGATATTAAGCCCTCGCCCAAAAATTTGTCACTTACTAAAAACGCTATTTCTGTTGTTGGATGTGTCTGTCCTTCAACGCGGCGTTGTCATCTCCATGAATCTACCGGCAATCTCTCTCGCCCCCGTCAGGTCCTCGGAGTATTGCTCATTTCTGGATATTTGCAGCAATTATGACTTCTGGTTGAGGGCCTGCCGGTCCTCTACATCAACGTTACCGGGCTTTCCCAGTAGTTACTCGTCTTTCCAGGTTGTCTACCACTCTGTTCTCATTTTATAAGGTACCACAAAATTTTATTATATGGCATATTTAATATATTTATCTTTTATTTTACTGCAAATTTATAGAGCTACTGATGGAAAGACGGTCCATATGAACGAGAGCAAGGCATACAAAAATGGTCAAAGAAAGATGAAGACACTCAGATGGAAGAAAATCTACTGGAAATTCACTCCACATGGTATATATGTTTGATCAGGACACCTGTTTTAATCAATTCCTATTGTTTCAGTTCATGTTTGATACTTATCCTAATAAAAAAGTAATAATTATTATGAGAATAACAATGATCATGATAATCAATATAATGAAAGTAATTCAATGACTCCGTGCAACATTGTGTCAAGTACCAAATTGATGTTTTGAAGAGCAAGAAATTGAATGTTTTTAAATTGGTCATATATTCAAAGATTGACATGTGATCAAACGATGGAAGTATTATGATTGTATTGGTGCCATGATTGAAATGCAAGACATGATTATATAATCATATGATACTTTGCAATATATAAGAACAATATCTAGTCGACTTAGCACAAAATTACAAATAGCCCTTGGTTTATTAAAGTAATGATGTCAAAATTGCTTGTGTTTGCAACAGGTTGACAGAAATAAGGAATACAACCAAACACATGCTGAAGATAATGGAAGCAATGCAAGAGAGCGTTGGAGTTAAAGTCCAAAGCCCCAGTATAACTAGCCCTAGCCCGGACCTGTCGTCCAGCTCAGGCAGTGAATCAGAAGGCAGTGTGTCGGATTCGGATGATGGTATGGATGACTTTGATTCAGACAGTTCATAGTTTATTGCAGTAGATGGGAAAGGAGACTTCTGTGACTAAATGGCTTTGCATACAGCAGCAACGAAAACAAATTGTTTTAAACTAAATTTTCATTGAACAACAACTTAGGATAAACTTTTGATTTTCATGTATTGAAGAGTATAAAACGAGCCAAATGTATATTTGATGTATTACTTTTTGATAATTACATTTGGAGATGAAATTGATACAAAGATATACATTGTACCCAGTTTATAGTTTGTTTCATGTACTATGAAAATGTGATAACGGCGACAGTTGTAAATGTATTTACACACATTTAAGAATGATGACGAACCTGAATGTGACTTAATTTTTTTAAACGGAACATACTTTGTCAATGTTCGTTTATTAAATTCTTCTTCTTTTTGCATAACTATAATTTCGATGTTAGATCAAGTTTTTTTTGTACAAAGAATATGTTGCTTTTATTTGATATACATTTGTAATTTTTAATATCTAGTTATCTGCATTCTGTTAAAGTTCAAACTCTGTGTACCTTGTTTTATCTCACCTTTATAAATATTTGCTTCCATGTTTGGTGCTTAAGAAGCTTAAGTTTATGTGCATTTCTTATTATTGTATGTAAATTAAACTTCTATATCTAAGCTATGTTATGTTATATCATATGGCTATTTAGCGAAATCCGTTACATGCTTCTAATTGTTAATCAATAATTTAAAGCTTATGTTTTGATAACGAAATTCGTCCTATTCCATTTGAAATATGAATCATTTATACTTACCGACCGCTGTGTTTTAGATGTAAAAGAGCATAAACGAAATTGGATTACTGGCTTGTTTTTTTTTATTAAATATTAATGTATGTTAACCTTTTGTATGTGTAATAAAGCATACACGTACAATCATTATTGAAACACTAATATACAAATAATTCATATACATATGTAAAAATAGTTACATACACATATAGAATCATTTTGTATTATCGATATTGGATAACAAAATCAATAATTAAACTGATATCGCGTTATTATATTTAAGTGTCATTTTTTCTTCTTTTGAGTGAACAATTCTATAAAAGTGACATTTTTTTTGTAAATGCTTGAATTAATTGATATCTAAAAAAACCTAAATCGCATTTCGCATAACCTAAAGTTGGTTTTATAAAGACAAACATAATATATTTATTTTAATTTTACTTTTTAACGTTTAAGCATAACATATAATCTTATCTTCCTTAGATCTGATAGAGAATTGAAAATTGTTAAATATATTTTAGAAAATAAATTGCTTTCTCCCTAAATTGTGTTTTATTTCAAAGTTTTGGTCTTATTAGTTCCTTCGCCTTGAATGAACTCCAACATTGTATGCTACACATATATGAAGGGGAGATCCATTAACCTAATATCTGCCAAGCAAAACGTACTTAAAACCACAAATCTAATATCAATATCTTTAGTTTTCATTGGAACTTATTTATTATTTTAAAATGAACAGGTCACATAACAGTTGATATATACATACCTTTTCATTTCCTCATTTGTTTTCAAATTAAGCTGAAACTTTTTATTTGAATATGATAAGTGTCTGGAAGAATGAAGAATGCTGCACAATGACGCAGTATTTTTTTGACGTTTAACTTGATAAACCTTTTAATCGCAGCCACAATTTTAATTTTATAACGTAAATTTTTGAACAAGTTTTCCATTTACATAAAATTGTAACATCAATCCTGAAATTGGATAAGCGCCATACAAAATCAAAGACAAATTATGTTTATAAAAAATTTCAAAAATTAAATGTATAGTTGTAGATCGTTATTCATTCTAATCAGCTTGACAATAGTCGACTAAATAATCCTTTTTTTAAAGCAGAGATATAAAAGGAATACTTAACATAAAATATTTGATTTGCGTTAAGCATCACTTCGTACCCTTCAGTTTTACAATTTAACATTTTTTGTTTTAAATGTAGATTTGGTTGGTTCAATTACTTAATCATTCTCCCTTCTTTGAGATACATGTATATCCCTGTGTCACCCATAGGTAGCGTACCACAGCTTATTCGTGAATTTAAAATCTTCTTTGTTCATCTGCGAAAAGTGCTGACTCATATCAGGAGAATATTTACTCGCTGGCGTCGTACGTCCTAGGGTTTCGGCCATTGTACGAGTGTAACAAGCGCGGTTACCACAACAAATGCCTAGATACTGGACTCCCATAGCAACCATTTCACGTGTAAAATCGGCTATAGTATTTCGGGATAATAACCAAGGGTCGAGATCAGCTGGGTAGGATGGCAGCCCTGAAAACAGTATTTGATATTAGATATTCTGAATTAAATCATGCATCATATATAGCAAAAGCCGTTTTTAAGTTGACGAAGCCACGCATGTACTTTTATAAACCTTGCAAGGATAGATTTGCGCTTATGCTCTGACGCACATGCTCTAGAAACATCAGTTAGATGATATAGACTTCTAGGGTCTTCTAAACAAACTAAGCTGACATTTAGATTTGAAACATGGCTGAAAGAAGAATGGGTGAAATACATAAATCCAAAGTACCTGATTTTGGATCTTTTAGGAGTTGCATTGAAATGCCATCATTTTCGCTTGTTCTATATGGTGCAGGAATACAAGCCAGGTGTCCCTATGTGATGAAGAAGATAAATGCAATCATCTTAGATATAGCATTGCATACAGCTTCGCATGAATGAACAGAGGCTTAAAACATGTCAATCAAAGTGTTCATACGCACATTCAATTAATACCCTTGTTGCTTCCTTTTGACCTTCGAACATATTTGAGATAAATCGCTTTTGAAACATAATTTACCTTGCACACTTTCCTTATTTCTCTCATCAGCGGTATTATAGTCTCAGGTCCTCTTGTGCAATTAAGACCAACCACATCCGCTCCAGCCTTCTCCAATGCAAGACAGGCTTCCGGATAAGTAAATCCGTCGTAAGTTTGGTCCTTTCCACCGGCAGGGTGGGAGGCAAAGGTGATCACAGCTGGGAGACCTTTGGGTAAAAATATAAGGAAGTTATAGGCAAGATGTAAATTAAGGTGTGTGGATATACATGTAGATAGAAAAACAAATATATAAAAAAACGAAAAGTGTGAAAGACACTTCAAAGAGTAAAAGAGAGCCTGGGTCTCAATAATTTAGCTTAAGCTATAATTAAGTGTAGTTATTGTAAGAGACAGCTATTCAATGACAATGTCACAATTAAACAGACCTGTTTTCTTGATGGTTTCCAGAGCTAGTTTGGCTTCGCCTAAACTAGAGAACGTTTCCCCGATGATGTAGTCTGCACCCTCCTCCTTCGCCCACCACGCTTGTTCCTGTCACACAAGGCCATGGTTTCATTTAGGTTTTTAAAAAAGTTTTTTTTTGTGGCTTCGAATATTTTTCTTAGAGAAAAAAGCGAACCTTTTAAAACGTTACTTGATTGTTTGAGTTTTCCATAAGGAGTGTATTAGAAGCCACGGAATAAGCTGTGTTTAAAAGTTAAATAAAAACAAGGCCTTACAATACATATGCAATTACACTAATTTAGTATTTAACATCCAATGAAAACCAGGTTCAAAAACAGTAAAACAAATCGATCTTGTTTGAGCTATAAACATATTTTTCATTTTACATTTAGCATGTTATAATAGAAGGGCACCACACGACACATTTTTTCTAAAAGTTGTCAAATCACCTTAAACCACATAACAATGACGAACAGCGACATAATAATAGGTTTTGAACATAAAAATTGTGCAAAAAGGTGTTCAATTTTTTCCAAGCCAGCTGGGCAGCTCTTTCTTTTCTAGCCAGCTTGGAACACCCCTTGCGAAAATTGAAATATGGAATATAACAAAATTACCAATCATAAATGTTAAACAACAGTTTGTTATACATTTGCAAGCGGGTTTAATAAGTTTTGAAACAATAATTATCTGTATTTATTACAAACATTAAGAAGTTATAAAAAAAAATGTGTTCCTCAAACTGCTCTAAATTGCTCTAATCTCAAAGCTAGAAAGGATTTCCTCAAAAGTCCAGGCCAGCTGGAATTTGGTGGGGAGCACCTTTTTGGGGAACAGGTCGTGGAGTGCTCTTCATAATAAGAAAGAAACACATTTTTCGGAGCTAAAAATGCATAACACTGTTTCGATATTGGTAACAAACATGTACCTCAAACATATTTCGGCATTTAGCATGTGACTCTTTATCATCAGGAGAATAAATAGTTGTGTTGCAAATATTTCCCGCCATTAGTGTTCCTGTATCGTTTGCTACTTGGCGAGCAATTTGAAGCGCATTCCGGTTGACCTTTTCAAGGTCATCCCCTCGTCCAATTAGACGCATTTTCTCGCGATGGGCATAGTACTAAAGCGAAGCAAAACGAAATATATTTAGTGTTTTTTAAGGTGTTTTCTTAGAAATCACAAAATCATAATATGTAGGTTTGCATTTTCTACAAGAAAATATCGGGCTTCGTGTTTCGTATATCGTGATTTATCGTAAAGCGTACCTTGTATGCCGTGCGTCTGATATCTTACTTAATGCATCATAATTCGTGTATCATATCTTAACCAGACAGCAGAATGCAAATATGATCAGGTAGATTTTACATAATAATATGAAAAACAAAAACGATCACAGAAAAAATATTTATAAAACAAGATATAAATATAATGAATGCTATACCGTAAATGCCTCAACTATATCACTTCCGCTATGAACAAACTCCTCATGCATACTCTTGACCAGTTCCGGATATTCAATGACTACTTCCGGTACAAAACAGCCTGCCCTCAGGTAACCGCGTCGCTCAAACTCGAACACGTAACCCTCGGCACAGATAATATGGTCGTCTGTATTTAGACGTTCTATGAGACCTATGGAATAGTTTTACGAATATGAAATTGTATTTTCAATAAAAATATAAATTCATACATAACAATTAATGATTAAATACAATTTATTGTTGCTTTTCCAACCCTTAGGTAATTACGTCATTCGAATTCGAACACGTAGCCCGCCGCGCAAATGACATGTTCACCTGCCTCGAAACGCTCTAGAACACCTAGAAGTATTTGTGATTGCTTTGGGATGATTGATTGGGATTAATGGGGAAGGAGTAATGTAAAAATTCAACCTTAAACCTTAATTACTCAACTAGTTATTAAGAATAGTTGAATGTTCACCAAGTGCCACATTATTGTATTTAGCATTTTTCTTATCAATTCATTTATGTTTCATGAAATTATCGACGTACCTATAGTAAAATATCGTACAAATTGCTAAAATATGTTTTATTATGGATCGTTTCAAATAAATCTAATCTCGTTTTATATAAACTGAACGCACATTTTGACAAAAACCTTTTACACTTTAATTTTTTATATCAATTTAAATGTTTATGTGATATGATATATGCATGTATATGCATGATAAAAAAGATATTTAGACAATCAAACTCACCTTTAGGTTTAGTCATATTTATGAAAAGTTCTGATTATCCTGTATAAGATAAAGATGGTTTGCATGATAACTGATTTGTTTTCAAACAATTCATTTAGTTTGTTACACGATTTTTAAATTGATAATATGCCCTATTTACACTTAGGCTACAATCGCATCTCACATTCGTCGAGTAGAGTCAACAATGTTGTGACTGCAGAAAAAAAATATTTACATTGCCACAACAAGTTACCCGAGTGTCATTGCTGTGATATTTTTCGACATGCAAATACAATATATAATTGCTGTTTGAACAATTTCTTCTTGTTTGTTAAATTGTAATATCAAAACAAGTTTTCAAAATGAAAAATAATAAACAACAACAAAACAACAAAAATATCCGTCACAAGATAGTTTAACCGGGGGCCATATACATAAACGGCCAAGGTTGATAATGGATTGTAGACAGCTAAGAGCTTAAGAAGATTGAGAAGATTCAATATACTAAACCTAAATAAATTCTCATTTAAGGTTTCAGAAAATCATTAGTTTGAATAAAGTTTGCCTTCAATAATTCAACAAATATACACATAATCTCCGAATAACGCATTATATCAATGAAGCCTTTATATGTTTATTAAATATTGAAAATACAAAGGACTGAATTAGGTGTTAAGTCTATCAAGCTTTAATTGTAGCAAAAAACTCTGACTATGTTTTTACTATCATTGTAGCATCATTGAGACAAACTAAATCTAGGACATGGGAGCGACGAATTATAATAAGTTCATGCCTAATATCATGTCATCCCAACGCATACACTGTAGGAATTAGGGGGGTAGAGGAGGGAATCTGTATTTTGCGCGGAATCTCTATTTTTCGCACATCCTTATACGAAGATTATTCATATTAAGAAACATCTCACATAGAAATGAATTGAGAAATCCGGTTTTCCTATCACACTCAGAGTACTCTAATTGTTCAAACAGGATCACAGTCTCAAGTAATTCTCAAGTTACACGTGTGCTCAAAATATCGATACCGCGCAAATTCAAGATACATCTTACTATTGAATAATTAATTGTACAAATATTATGAACTGGTTTGTTAAGCGTGTTTATATTCGACGCAGATACGGTAAAATATCGAAATATGAATATATTACAAATCGGTACATTTATTCAACGTCTGCCAATTACATTTATTAAGTAAAGCTGTGAATTATCAAGCATCTAGCCCTTTGATTGTAACTTATGACAAATTACTGAATATACAAATAAAACTATACCATTGGAGGATTTAAAAGGTTTATTCCTTTTACAAAACATTTGTATTTTATGACAATATACAAATATGATTTGATTTTGAAAATAATTGGCCTACACACAACTACATATAAAACATTTAATTTAAAGTTGAAAACATAATGTTTTAATGAAAATTATACAAATGGGTGCGGTGGGAGGGAAGCGATTTAAAGAAATAAGCACATGTAGCTGCCGCGCGCACGCTTGCGAAAATGCGAATGAAATAAAAGGCTTGAACGCGAGCTGACCCCTCACCCATGAATACATTATATTGGTAGCAATCGAGATCTGGATCGAGATACTAATTACTTTATGGCGGACGTGAGAACAATGAGACAAACTACAAAGCTAAGAGCAAAGCAAAGGGGGTGCCCGCTTACTTAACAAAATTTAAACTAAACTTTAAATGAACATTAAGTAAAGCTGTGAATTATCAAGCATCTAGCCCTTTGATTGTAACTTACGCTGCCAATTACATTTAAAACTTTGTATGAGTAAAATTTAAATACTCAAGTCCTATCAATGAGTACACTATATATATGAGGGGTACTCCACGACACATTTGTCAAAAAGTTGTTAAATTACTTTTATACAATATAACAATTACGAGCAACCACAAAATGATGCTTTTTTAACATTAATATTTTGCAAAAAGGTGTTCATTTTCTCCAAGCCAGATGGGCTTTTTTCCTTTTCTAGCCAGCTTGGAGCAGAAAGGGAACACCTTTTGAGACATTTGAAATGTTGAATATTACTAATTTACCTATATTATATTGCAAATAACAGTTTATTAGACCATTGCAAGCAAGTTTCAACAATTTTGAACTAATAATCTTTGCTAATTATTACGAAAATTAAGAAAATATCGAAAAAGGTGTTCCTCAAACTGCTAAAATCTCCAAGCTAGAACGGATTTTTTTCCAAATCTCCAAGCCAGCTGGAATTTGGTGGGGAACACCTTTTTGGGGGAACAGCTCATGAGGTGCTCTTCATATATGTATAGCTAAGGGTGCTTTCCGAAATACAGCATCGTGTTATAGATAAGAAGTGAGTTTTGTTTATAACAACTATTAAAGCATATGTACATAGCTAGAACGGAATGGTTCGTATATAATTTTTATAATCTTACTCTCAATAAACTTATTTTACCTCGAAAATACACTTGGATACGAATTTGACAACACTTTGCCATGTGTACAGTTTTCAGTGTCAAGTCTTCATAACAGAGAGCTTATCAACTATATTTAAGCTTTCTGTCCATACCTTGCGTTCCACATCTGATTGTTAAACGCAGTATCTCCCTTTGCAATCTGCGAAAAGTGCTGAGTCATATCCGGTGAATATTTACTCGCAGGCGTCACCCGCCCTAGGGTTTCAGCCATCGTGCGAATGTAGCAAGCGCGGTTGCCACAACAAATGCCTAGATACTGGATTCCCATGGCAACCATCTCGCGAGTGAAGTCGGCGATCGCGGAGCGGGATACCAGCCAGGAATCAAGGTCGACAGGAAATGAGGGGGCTCCTAAAAAGTTGGACAAATATTCGATACATGAAATATATTTATATTTTCTTACATGCGATATGTTTTACACACAATCATCATGGTTTACCTTTTAGCTTGCTGAATCTACTTTGTTAACATTTGGTAATTTAACATATAACATTTAACATATGGTAATTTCATTTTGTGTTTAATATACGATGGTACGTATCACAATAAAGATATACATGTATGATACAATACTAGATTAAAAACATTAGTTTTGATGACAGTTTTTAATATTCGCAATTACAGTAAAATCAATTTAACAATTATAATTGTAAGGGCACCATCAAACAATTTGTTTAGTTGACTAAACATGTTTCGTAAAAATGTATTGCAACGTGTCACATGATCATAGATCCAAGTCATACACTTAATTGATGCTACGATGCTTACATAAAAGATATGTTTTAAAACATTCAATGCTTCTTTCCTCAAAACGTCAATTTCAGACTTAACACAATGCTGCACGGAACCCTTAAAATGTGTACTAGACTTACAATTGAAACCGGATTGAAAAATAACATTTCAGCATCGTACCTGTTTTCGGATCCTTTAGATTCTGCATCGAAATCCCGTCCTTCTCGCTTGTTCTATACGGCAAGGGGACACATGCCAATGGTCCCTAAATTTCAATAAAAATCATAGTCATAGTGCACCTATTTTTTTCTGTTTCATGGGTGTTTTTATTTTCTGTTCGTGCATGGTCGTATGAGTATGGTTGCATGATGACTAGGGAATTAATGTTACATGCTTATATGTGCAAGTTTTAATTATTGCATTTCATATATGACAAACACCATGAATAATAACGAATTCAACCAATATAATATGTATTATATATAAATTTGCTTTATAATGGGTTTTATGGTCTCTGACCTCATAATATAACTCCTGATTTCATTTATTTTACCTTGCACACTTTCCTTATCTCCTTCATAAGCGGTATTATGGTCTCAGGTCCCCTTGTACAGTTCAAGCCAACCACATCCGCTCCAGCCTCCTCCAGTGCAAGACAGGCATCAGGGTATGGAAATCCATCAAACGTTCTGTCTTCGCCTCCAATATGGTGTGGCGCGAAAGTGATAACGGCGGGTAGACCTTGTAGAGAGAGAAAAAAGGCAATGGAAATCTGTAAATATCTATATAATAAAACTATAAGAACAACAAAATTCCCGTTTTTCTTATGCTCAGATCATAGTTGATTCGGCCTCTCCTACAGTCTAATATGTGTCGTAACGTTGATTGCAACTCGGAGACATTTTAGAGATAAAACAGGGATCTATCCCCATATACTCTGTTCATCCTTTTTCCTTAACTTCAAACATATCAGTGAATTTGTGTTCTGTTTATATCAATATTGCACACAAAAAAGTAAAATATTACATCTGATTTTAAACACTTAAATAGAATGAATTTAAAACGATTTAAAAAGGTTTGGTTGTAAACAAAACATGTCGATATCTTGAATAATAACGCACCAGATTTCTTGATGATTTCCAGTGCGATTTTTGCCTCGCCTAAGCTGCTAAACGTCTCCCCAACAATGAAGTCCGCTTCTTCTTCCTTCGCCCATTGAACCTGTTCCTGTAAAACGGCAAAATTAGCTTTGTTGAATGTTTCATACTCTCTAAATAAACAATTAAATAGGTGGATAAGATTTTTAATAAGTTACTCTTGAAACGGGGCTTTGTTGGTCAATTAAAAAGGAACGCCATGGCGATGGAAACTAATATAAATACAAACACATGAATATGAAATAGGTTCTATAATAAATGTTTATATCAGAATGTAAAAATGATTATCTAAATTAATAAAATGCCAGATAAAATAAGTACTTGTGTAATGAATATATTCGCATTAAGCGTTTTCGCATTTTTTGTACACCATATATATTTTGTTTAGATAAGAAATCAAGATATTGAAATACGCATAGCGCGTTTCGTGTATCACACAATGAACCTCAAACATCTTTCTGCATTTCTCATGCGACTCCTTGTCATCTGGCGAATAAATGGTCGAATTGCAAACATTTCCCGCCATCATCGTTCCTGTCGCATCTGCCACCTGGCGAGCAATTTTGAGCGCCTTCCGGTTGACATTTTCAAGGTCATCCTCTCGACCAATCAGACGCATTTTCTCGCGATGTGTGTAGTACTTGAAGAGAAATGGATAAAAAAATGCATTTAAATAATGTAATTTAAATGATTCAGAAAACAATTTAGTGTTATTTACGAATAACACATTGTTGAACTTTAATAAATAACCAACTGACAGCAATAATCAAAACCATATTCATAAGGATTGAAATCCGATTCGAACACGTTGGAATAATATAAAGTCGCGCGGCTATAACCTTTCAAGACAAACACATTTACGATAAATCATAAGCGATAAAGACATAGGCCGTGTTCACGCAAACGAAAAAGCTCGGAAAAAAGCACGAAACCCGATATTTTCGAAAGCCACATTTGTATAAAAACATAGCAATTTATCCCCTCTGTTCACGCAAAAATTAAGGATATTTTTTTGCGTGAACGCGCCTATAAACTATAAACGCACGATAAACGTAATCTTTTTTTTCAAGACTAAACACATATAACCGCATGCACGAAAACACCGAACGATTAGCGTAAACGCATTGACACTAAGAAGAATGAGAACCGCGCGAGACAAATCACATTTGTCTATATTTGTACACACCGTGAACGCCTCGACTACATCACTTCCGCTATGAACAAACTCCTCGTGCATGACCTTGACCAGATCCGGATGTTCCAGAACGACTTCCGGTACATATGCACCCGCCTTCAGGTAACCACGGCGTTCGAACTCGAATAAATATCCTTCCGCGCATATTATGTGTTCCCCTGCTTTAAGTCGTTCTAGGAGGCCTATAAATCGGGAATAATTAGTATACCAGTTTAAACGACTGTTTAAGCAACAAAACAGCAATGACTGTACATGGGCACTCGCTTTCGAACTCTATTTCACTTAAATCAAATAACAATGACAGTGGTTTATTTACGAATATTCTATCAGCATCATGCGAGCAATGAAAAGAATGTTGCAAAAGTTTAGAAATAGTTTATAAATAAATAAAATAACTAATTAAACCTTTATACAAACGATCCATTACAATTATGTTATGATCAATAGATAGAACACAAAGATTTAAATATATATTTCAAAATGTGCATACCATAATTTGTGACATGTATGAACACGGACGAATTGACAGACTGAGACAAACGGACAGACTGCTGAAACTAATATTGCCTCCTTTTTTAGAAGATAAAATTTTTGATAAAATAATAAGAATGGTATACAAATAATGCAAATATTTATAACATTAATATTAAGAATATATATTTTGGCTAATTGATGATACGCTATTTAATGTCAAACTTAAGAAACACATTTTCCAAAAGATTACGAACGTAGTGATTCATATTTTTTTGTATGACGTTATCTTCGGTAGACTACTTAAATATGTTATTGGCAAAATATTAATGATATTGTGAAATAAATTATAATAGTTTTAAACATGTCTTAAAAGTCATAGTGAGATTCTTACCTTTTGGTTTATTCATTTTGTCCATGTTTTGTAAGATGCTATGAAAATCCTGATGTAGAATTTAAATACGACTTGTTGTCATGTACATGTATATGTAAACGATGACTGCATTTTCAAGCAAGAAGATGCCAAGTGAATTAAAAAGAACACCGTACGTCCCTGTTAAAATTTATCTTTCAACGGCTTTAAACATATGGATTTCGACGTTTTAAAATTGTCTAAACATTATTATACAGTGTTTTGAAAAGTATGTCATGGGTGCTATCTTTCAGTCCTTGATTAAGTTAACAGACGGGCTTGTTTTTTATGTGTAAATCAATAGTTTATTAAACTATTTCACGAATAAATGGGTCCCTTAAACGCGCGTCGAAATACAATAGTTCGTTTCAGCTTTAGTTTATCGGGTTCAAAATACAATGAATCTTATTTTCGTAAACTTAAGAAAAACCGATATCTTTATTTTGATTTAAACTCGTTTTATGAAAAATAAGCTCGAAATTCTCGACATTGTGTTTTCGTAGATTTCAGAAAGGTTTCAGATAAAAACTTGCTGACCCAGATTCGGTTCAATGATATATGAATTCATATATTTCTTAAAATTAGGAAGCTGAAGGTTCAAGTTAAATCTAATTGTTTGTGGCGCGTTTTGTCTTCAATTGTTTATTATTTTCATTACTATTTGCAAATTTAAAGCTTGCTTTATGTTAATGCTGAAATATATTTTTAATGTTTTTGTATTTTTTTTTGCTGAAACGTTGATATGCCTAGTTTAATGGTTGATGGATAATATGTAATAAAATATCTTTTAGCAAAACACGCAAAACCCAATTGTCTCATATTCAAACCAAGGAGATTAACATCCCCTGTGGCATTGATTGAAGGAATTATTTAACAGTATCATATTTTGAACTTAAAATTGTAACATACATCACCATATAGAATTTGTTTAACTTAGTAACAATCAGTTGATTAGTTGACATGTGGAATTGAAATCTAACATGGTTAATCAAGCGTGCATGTGTGCTCGTGCGACTGTTCGAAGGCGGATGAAAGTGATTTAGGCCGCGGTTACACAGAGCTAGCTGTTTGTCACGTCGGGAATTAGTCCTCTTTTTTTTCTTTTAAAAACTCGTGTCCAACAAGGCAGCAGCTGTTTCACGCCAGCTTTTTTCAGTCAAAAGTGGTTACACTGGGTTTTCCAGTGATCTTGGTATAAAACAGAGGAAAAAGCTAGCGGGAAAAACTGCTAGCGGTGATATTGCGTGTGGTTTTAGGCAAAATCATTTTTACAATGGACAAATGAGCGTGCGAATTGTCAAATTATGAACCGAATAAACCGTATTGATTAATTAATATGCAAAACGATACTGCTAAAATCAATTTATTAATTAAACAATGGTAAGCGTATATCATAACAATGTATTTTATATATTTAACATATAATGCACTCGTAAGGGTACTATAGTAACCTATTTATTTACAATCAACACATATTGCTTGGACTCATGCGATTGTTTTATCACACCCAGTGAACATCACCAGGAATAAAGGGTATAACATTATACTAATTTAGGTTCTTTATAATAAATGTGCTGAAGACTAAACCTTGAATCTATTTTAAGTGTTTATTTCTAAACTGCTTCAGAGCATAAAATAAACAAACACATTATGGGCACTTAAACACTTAAATAGATAGCGATGTGCATTCGTGCCTAATGATGGGTATGGATTTCTGAAAATATGTACAGTTGACAAATGACATATACCAGGCATAGATCCGGATAAAAACTAAAACATATAATACTTACCGAAATCAAATAGAGCGGTACCCTCAGAATGCGCCACTCAACATTTTACGACTTACCTAAAACTACTGAAAAATAATAACACAACCAATTTTCTTGGTGATGATATTCAAACAATCTTGTGAAAAGGGTCAATTATTAAAACGATGCGGCTGTAGAAAAAGAGACAATCATGACAAAAATTAAACTATGTTTAAAGGTTAAATAATTGTCTATGATTCCATGTTACAAGAAAAACAATATATACAGGTTTATACGCAAATCATTTTCAAGTTTTCAACAATAATGTGAAATAAACATGTCCAGTATAAACGAGTTTATTTTCGTGGCGGCCCTCTATACTCGGGTGTTTTCTTTATCAACCCCGTTTCAATCATAGTATACGCCATGTCAACCAGTGATTTATCAATCGGAATAGGATCAATTTTCAGCACTTTCAACATACTCGTATTATCAATCAACATCGGTTTGTAGAAGGTCGGCAGATAGGTGGCGATGGTTTTATTACAAAACGAATAAACCCACATCATCCAATAGGGAGCCACAAAACTAGGCAGGGTATACCCCTGATGCAAGAACTCCTTATTGAGAATCTCCGCAATTTCCGTTACCCATAAGCACTCAGTATTGAGCACGAACCGCTTGTTGGCAGCCTCACGTGACGTCATTGCAATCACGTGCGCTTTTGCGACATCCCTCACATCCACATAACCCGTATGCTGCCCCGGTATAAACGGTATCTCCTTATTCATTAAAAACGTCAATAGCTTCGTACTCGCACTCGGAGTACCACACAGCACCGGTCCCACAACCATAGTCGGATTCAGCACCACCAGCTCGAACCGTTTTTCCTTTTCCGTTATGGCGTCCACGAAATCCCACGCCGCCCGTTCCGCCAACGTCTTGCTTTTGCAGTACGTCCCACAGTCCTTTTTGTTGACGTCGGTCCAATCGTTGTCGCCGTACGTCTTCGTTGCTTCCCAAGCGTAACCGTCACGCACGGACGCGATTGAGGACGTCAGGACGACACGCTTGACGCAACGGGCGTCGCGGACGGCTTGGAATACGTGCTGAATACCTATATATTAGAATGTATACATTTATGCAATTTACATTTTCAGATACGACTTATATTGTTTGATTAACATTTTTTAGGGCAAATCGTCTTGTTACTAAAGAAAAACATTTATATTTTATTAGCGGACGGCTTGGAACACGTGTTGAATACCAGTAGGATAAGTCGAACATTATATTGAAATCATTTCAATAAATATAAAAATGTATGTCGAATAAATTTGTTTTCGAAAATGAATTTGACTTCACATAAAGGAATATTCTTAATGACGTTTGGAACACGTGCTGGATTCCTCTGGGGTATTTGAGAATGGATGAATACTGGTTCGTTTGACGAAACCTTAAATTATTCTTAAATGTTATATTTCAAAAAGGGTTTTGGTTTTGATGAATATCATATAGTAAAATGTATATTAAATACATGTATATTAAAAAAAATCTACTGCATAGCAAGAAATAAAATATTTTAGAAATTATATCTGGTAATTGTTCATATGCTAAAAGAACCGCGTTTATCATATAAACATTGCTGTTCAAAGTGTGATAAAAGTAGTTGACATAGTCTAGGATAATATTCAAACCGCCAAAGGTTTTTTTTCGGAATAGGTATAGGATGTTCTTACGTACATTGTAGTCATACATTGCATAAAGTTTACATAAAATGTTTTTTTTTTATTTACGTTTTAAAACTAATGCTATTTATAGCTATGTTTGTAATTCGGCGGTTAATGACAAGTTGCAATGAACAATTATAAATGAAAAAGAAAGGTCATAAATTGGTGTCACTATGAAGTGCATAAACTGGGGCATGAAATCTGTAGCTCTAGAATATTAACAAACTTTAAAATGATATGTTATCATCAATTTCTTTACAATTAAAATGTATCGTAAATCAAATTTCAAATTTGATTTCTTATGACAGGGTGACAAAACATAGAAATCTCAATATCTATATGATTAAATTAATATGGCGGAAACGAAAGTTCTACGTGAAATAGAAATAGGCGAATGGTATAAATCGGGATATTTTTTTTTTGTAAAAAAAAACGCATTTTAGTATGTGTTATAAGATAAACGTCACTTAACAGATCTATGTGTTTCTTTTTATTGAACTCCCATCCGTTAAGAAGACGCAACCAAAGCCTTGTAATTAAGGAAGATTTAATTCTCGGGTTGTCGTTTTATTGTGAGGGTTGATATACGGGTCGCGTTTGGTTGACGTACGTGTTTTTGGTTTAAGCAAGGTCGTTTGATAGGTTTTTTTATAGAGTATTATGAAAAAAAAACGAAACAAAAGTTTGCGCGCGTGTCCTAATTTTATATTATTTGTTGGATGTTCATTCTTTTTTTATTGTTTTTCATAAAATACATTTAACTCCAAGATCTCCAAGGCGTCAACATAATAAATCGGTTGGTTAATGTATCTTAGCACATCATGTTGGCAATCGTAAATTTCATGGATGAAGAATTTCGTGCTTCAGTTTTGTTTTAATTAATTACCTCATAGATTGAGAAATGCATTCAAAACGTTATCATCTAAATGGAATACCGATTTTTCACAAATGTATATATCTACATGAAATGTGTATCTTACACATTACATAATATTTATATTCTAGGCTTATCTATCAATGGAAGCTCAATTTATCAAAATGTTTTTGCATGATGTTTTCATACATGTAGCATTTTATATACCAATCAGAATTAAAAACCTTAACGGTCCGTTCATACCCTTAAATTAACGAAGTTATTAATTAAACAAAATAGTTTTCAGTATTACAGATAAAGCAGTTTCTACTCAATATAATAAAACAACATAATTATCTGTATAATCATAATCTTTTAACGTAATCGTTTAACGATATGCATTATAAAATCTCCCTTACCTGCGAGAGCCGGTCGTATCTGCTCCATTTCATCCTTTGGCGTTTCCGTCGGCAAGGGACACGCCATATGCACCACGTACTTGCATCCCGCCACCACCTTTATAAATGGGAAGAAAATAACGCCTGATGTCAGCTTCGGTAATATCATTTTCCAAAATAAGTATCTTACGATGTTGTTCCAAATCGGACCGGAATGTACGGTCTCTAAAATAAAACACACAAACTTAGGGTGTTTGGATAATCATATAGACTCTAAGTATCAGTGATTATATTATGTTTCAAATTATCTTACAACATATCTTACATAAATCTGACCGAAAGGTAAACAATCTAAAAACACCCACCCACACTTAAGGTTCAGATATTTACAATCCATATTTCAGCCATATTAAGTGCCAAATTATCTCACATAAATATTGTTCGAAATCTGAAAAGGGTTCTAAAAGTAAACACATAGACGTTTAATGAGTTGTGAATATCTACATGATTAAATATAAATAAGATGATTTAATCAAATGTATTAGGTATTGCAATTACTAATTTTGCATTTACAACTGTATGGACGTTTAATGTAAATTTATACATGTATGTACAAATACAGTACATTAAATTAACTAAGAATAGGATTTTAGCCTTAAAAGCTTGATTAACGGTAATTCTAATTCTATTTTTTTCATACCTTATCCCATCCTTTGGGCTCCATCAAATCAGCCTCGACTAATTCCAGCGGATACTTAGAATCCGGACAGAGTGCCTTGATGGGACGGATCTTGTCCGGATTCCTCAAACTCCGGACAGTGCCCCGGACGCGGTATCCGGACTGCAGGAGTTGCTGCACCACGTGTTTGGCGATGTAGCCAGAGGCGCCGGTGACCAAGACTTGTTCTCCGGACATGGTTTTATGGGTTCCTTTTGATGTTGATGTAGTAAGTTAAAAAACGCCTTTTGGTCCGTCTGATTTCAATATGAAATGAGTAGTTTTCAATGCTCAGTTAAAATATGTTATGCGAATTATTAGATTGTTCTTTTGGTGTGTTTAATTTTGAGTTCTAATTGTTTGTTTCCGATGAATGTGTGCTATCGGTACGTACTTTTGAACCCACATATAAATCTGTCCTTTTTCAATATTAAATTAATACTTTTCACAAATAAATTCAAGTATGATTTATATATATTTGTTGAATAAAAATTCTTAATAGTTTTCCTTGGATAAATATCCTCCTTAATGGGTCAAGCTTCGAACCATATGTTAGAGCTGTTAGAATGAGTAGTTATTAAGACAAACGCTTGTTTAAATCCCAAATCTTGTGGTGTTTTTCGAAAGTTCCAGCCTGATTTAGGACGCCATTAAGATACTCGGTTTTTAACAATGATGCAATCCGTCAACGTTTATCGAGCGTAGCAAAATGTATAGCTGAACCCCGTTGACGCGAACAAGATGCATACAGTTTTAAATATTGTCTAGATAAATCATAAAAATAAAATAGCTTATCATATATATATGATATATATAATATATTTATCTTAATGTTAATTAGAAATATTCATACACGATATATTTTCAATACCCTGAAAAGATAACTTATTCCTTAATTTCCTAAATATCTTAATATTCGCATGAACAGTGATGTTTAGGGATTCGTTTTAACGCGACGCAAACGTGTGTGTTTTCCATTTGTATATTTATTTATGACCATCCTTAATTACTATTTATAGCAAAAGACGCAATACAGTGAAAAGGTGAAACTTAATTGATGACTGTTTCTTCAAATATACGTCAGAGGGCCAAATACTATAAATGTAACTAAGTTATATCCTTGTTTCATATACAAAAATACCCACAGTTTTTAATTATTATATACATGCACTTTTGAAAGTAATTGAATTTTATTTTCAAAAGACGTACAGACAAAATATGTGAAGACCACTTAACCCCATCCCGCTTTTCAACCTGTATTGTACCATATTTCGAACTGTAAATTGAATAGTGTTTGATTATGGTTTTTATAAGAATAAAAAAGTCCAAACACAAACAACTAAAAAATACTGCTAGAAGGAAAAAAATCTGCATAGATTGTTACAATGCGATATGTTAAAAAAGATATCAATTTGGCTTTCTAGATATAGAATTTATTTTTAATGATGACTTTTAATCAAGATTTCATGACTGCATTAAGCAAACAGACTTTATTTTGACAATTATTTTGACATATTCAATTTTCAATTATTTCATTGTGGCTATGTACATTATATGTTTTTTTAGAAGCGTCACAAAGCGCAATATACCTAATTAAGCGAAGTCAAATTAAGCAAACAAACTTTATTTTGACAATTATTTTGACATATTCAATTGTCTTTTATTTTCATTGTGTATATGTCCACTATATAAAATTATTTTTAGAAGCTTCACAAAGCGCAATATATATAATACATATGGGCGTTTGCATTGAATATTCGACAAAGTTATGTCACTTTTGAGTAGGGCCATGGATGTACGTTTTATGGCAAAGTTTATCCGTATGACACCCTGATCCATTCTTACATTTACCATTTGACTATATTTATTTTAGAGATATCAGTTGAGTAAATAACATAGCATTAAGCAATTAGCCCCCAAAAAATTATGGCCATCAAAATGCGGTGCATCAAGTATTCGGACAGCGCGTGTCAATAAATTGTGTTCTTTTAATTCTTGTAAAAAACACCATGCATCAAGATCACGTCATACCTACTCTCATCTTTTTTATAAATAAAGTGAATGCATTTTCTAAAAAAAGGATTGCAATACCTCGCCAATACAAACTATGACTGACTTTTATCTCATTAACAATCAAAGGTATAGCAAGGTAAATTCAATTAGAAATATGTTTCTTTACGATTTGAAGAAAAAATAAAAACAATTATTAGAATTTGAATATTTTTTTATCCAGTATATGTATATATCAACGTTTACATATTTTAGTCAAGTATATGTCAACACTTTTGAACATTACGATAAAAAGTTTCAAAAAGTTTATGTTTTTTTTTCATTTGCAACCCGTTGTTTGAATAACTTGACAATTTCAAGAACACTTAACAAGTTTGATATACTAAGAACACTTGGTTTTATAACGTGTTCAAAAAAAATAACGCTCTGGTGGGTGTTTGGGTCTATAACTTTTTAATGCGTTGACTTTTAAAAATGAAATTTTCACATAATCAACTTCAATCATTCTTTATTCAGTAAATGAAAATATCCTGATATTTACCTTCCAACCCACATCACAATATAACGATGTTCGATGAAGGGTGACAAAGACAAATTCACATAAGGCCTCTCTTGCATAAAATGAGCGATTTTGAAATCGCAAGTTGGTTGCGATTTTCACTGTTTTCATCGCTGTTTTTTTTTGTTTCAAAGGAAAAATAAAATCGATCATTTCGTTTCCCAACAAATAAAAAAGTGAAAATCACAACTAGCGATTTTTACGTACCAAGACCGTAGTCTGAGTCTTAATCTGTATGCTTGGTATAGCCCGTCGGTGTATTGAGTTTAGGCAAGGGTAAGGTTAATTTATCAATTCAGGTAAATCGATTGATATTTCGTCGAATGGCATACCACGTTTATCTTCCTTGCTAGTATTGAAATTTTGGAATAATTTTCATTTAATGAAGGGGCCCTGCTATATTAATCGTTGAGAGAACTTTAAAAAAGACT